>CM073770.1:118757217-118978652 GCA_037158775.1 Hetaerina titia | reverse complement strand
AGTATTAATGCATTAAGATCACGACCATTCCGAGAGAGGAGCTTCAGGGGGCGGAGCCTGTGTGCACGCCACTGGGCTCTTTCCCGAATATTTCACTCGAGAAGTCTGCAGAAGAAAAGCGGTGACTCCTTCCGGGACAATCGGTGACGGAGAAAGGTAGACGATGTATGCGAGAAAGTCGTGGACACTGGCCAAGAAAGGGGCAAACGCATACGATTTCTGAAGGAGCAATCAAGGCGTTGGCATTGCAAGGGTGGAATGACGAGTACAGTTCTACCCATGTGCGGATCCAAGGGGGGGTGGGGAAGCAATCTCGCCCACCCACCTCGGATTTGAGAGGAAGCACAATATCCAACACAACTTTCCTATTTCTGGAGCGTGTTCTCAGCGGCCGACGCAGTGACCCGATACCCGCGGAGCCAAATATTTACGCTTAGTATTCAAATTTTAATATTTTGGTCAATTTTCATTTTAGTCGAGTCAGTTACAGTTATGTCGTATTCATTATTATAATAGTTAATTTTTTTAAATGAGAACTTGTTTCAATTTCAACGCACCTATTTATAATTTTAATATTTTTTCAAACTAAACTGTGAGAGCATATCTGTCAATTGACTGCATGGAGACGAAGCACGAGAAAACACTCTCCCTCGTTGAAAATATTTAGCTCCAAAACAATGACAACAAGTTTTCAGTAATTATAACAAAATACGACTAATGATAGGCAAATGCTAGTGAAAAACTGCAAACTTATTTTCATCACCTTAGAACACTTCCGCCGCATTGAGCTGATACCATATCATATATCTATAATCCGAATTACCATTGCCATTACCCTTCTCCTTATTGCGCTTCTCAGCTATTTTCTTGTTGATTCTTACTTTCTAATGTTTCAGCCTTAGCAGATTTTTTTAACTCCTTCTCTTCGTGGGTGTTTGCTTTCCTGAGTTTCCATAGGGACTGGACTATATTAGAGATATATTATTGCTCCAAGCCCCAAGCGGTGAAATACTATATTCGTCCCTCGTATTCACTAAGTTTATTTTCTGCACAATGTTACTTTCGAAGAAGGTGTAATGGCTGCAGTCACACTAAGGTTTCGATTTATTTCCAATAAATTTGATCAACTATACCCTCTTTTTGAACTTTCAATATGTTTAAGCATAAATTTCCAATATAATAATCAAAAATCAAAAAAACGTCTATCACAAAAACAAATCGAAGCAAAGGTTATGGAAGAGATTTGATCAAAGTGCCCATAATCAATACGTTGGCAAATTAAAGAGAATGAGAACTCAAGAAACTTACGCTGCACAACTACCGTTAGATATTTGGTTGGATAGAGAGTTCAACGCCCGGTGTAATTCATTAATTAAGGAAAAATAGTCTTAGGTGCCCGATTGAGAACATCATTGGAAAGTACTCCCCTTAAACAAATGCGGATTAGAACCCAAGCACTTGACATTGACCTAATGAAAAAAATCCTAACAGCATTTCTGGATCAATCAGTAGGCATTTTAGCAGTACCAAAAAGAAAATCACAATATCAAAGCCTGAAATCATGACAAAATTCATAACAGGCTTGACCTAAACTTGAAGAGAGTGTATTATTTAACAGGAAAGTGTATAAGGAATGGTGAATATGGTTAAAGAAACTTTATTTTCAAGGAATATTAGAATTTACCTTCAAGAATATTCAAGGAATATCAGGAAATGAAGAGCATAAGAGGTGTGTTAAAAAATTAACGGGAATTTTAATTTTTCGGACAATAATATATATTTATTCTTGTACATGGATGTTTTCACCTTGAAAGTAGTCCACATTGGAGATTCTGCACTTGTACCAGCGCTTCTTCAAATCCTCGAAACACTTCTCAAACTCGACCTTTGAGATAGCCTTTAGTTCTTTCAGCGATGCGCTTTTAATGTCATCTACGGCTGTAAAACGACGGCCCTAGGTTCTCTTAATTTTTTGGAAATAGGAAAAAGTCACACGGAGCCATATCTGGCGAATATGGAGACTGGGGCATCGTTACAATATTCTTTTTGGCCAAATATTCAAGAACAAGCAATGAAGTGTGAGCTAGTGCATTATCGTGGTGCAAAAGGCATTTTAGAACGAATTTTGCTACCACGCGTTTCATACACAAAAAAATGGAAAAAATGTCATGACATGATCCAATCGATATGCCAACATCATCAGCAACCTCTCTTATTGTGATTCGGCGAGCGTTCATAACCATTTCTCTCACTTTTTTCACGTTTTCATCGATTGTTGATGTGCTGGGGCGTCCAGGGAATTCGTCATCTTCAAGGTCTTCACGGCCTTCTTGGAAACGCTTATACTACTCGTAAACTCTTGATTTGCTCATAACAGACTCATCATAGGTCTTTTTTAACATTTCACACACTTTGTTTTATTTTTTACGCAAAATTTGATACAAATTCTTTGACCCATTTCTTTTAACAAACGAAAATCTCCGAGCTCATAAAAAACGTCTAACCTTAGTGGCTGTCACAGGCAAAGTCCACAATGAAAACAGTTGAAAGTTTTATCATACTTCAGAGGCATGTATACCAACATAATAACAAAAAATTTTGACAATCGGGACTTTCAAAGCCCGCGAAATGAAAAAATTCCCGTTAATTTTTTAACAAACCGCGTATATGAAACACTGCATGAATGAGACGAAATAAATACGCAAGGTCTAGGCAGTGTGAGAAAAGTATATTAGTAAAAGAAAGTAAACTTCAAGATATATAACTTCAAGTCGGGCTTTTGACCCTGCCTCCACAGAAAAGGAGTGGCGTGTAAGGAATGTACGTAGATACGAAAAGTTTTCGCCGATCTATCTTCAGAATTAGATCGAGTGCTGCGAATAGGGGCTAGATTTGTCAAACATTGTTATGACCAACGCAGCAGCGTATCTACTTTGCTAGACAATTTAGGTTGGGATTCTCTTACGCAGCGGCGTTTACAATATAGATTAAACTTATTAAAAACATTTAAGGATGGACCCTTTTCCGATGACAGCAAGAATATAATACGAACCCCAACGTATTATGGTCGGAGGGATCACGAACACAAGATTAGAGAGATAGACTATGAGGAAGCTCTGGGAAGAAAAAAAGAAGAAAAACCAGAAGTCTTGAGGTCATTGCGGTCCATAGTTGGGCAAACTAAAAAAAATATAAAAATGTATATAGTATATTTGTTACAGGTTCCCCCCACCTTCCCCCACCTATTTGAAAAACCCCAACCCCCTCATCCCTTACCCTTTCCTCCTGCCACACGCCTTTTTTGGTGTCTCGCAAGTTATTTATGTAGATGTAGATCTCTTATATGTACTTTCTGCACATTCGCACATGAACATTCATTTGTACGCGTATTTAACATATCTCACGTTTTCACTTTACTTCCCAACTTGATCTCATATTTGCTGAATGTATGCTAAAAATTAATTTTGCATAAATCATCAAAATGTCGTGGGTAATTTAATGAATGAGTAGCGTCCCTGAATTAGATATCTACTTTAAGCTTACTTCAAATAATATTTTCAATTTTGTAAATTCCCGAGAATATATTTGCCTATTCAGAATTTCAGGAATAAGATCATCACTTCAATTTTTTATTTCCCGAGAATAACAATAAACATAGAAAATAATCCTGTCATTTTCCGACATCCGTGGGCTAAATTCAATGAGATTCTCGTCGATAACGTTTTAAAAAATTTGTCTGTGTACATCAAAATGGACATTAGTAGGCGTTCCCTTTCCAGGGACCACCAATTTCCACCAATTTGGCGATTTCTCTCTCGATTAAATGTGCTGAATCCGAATAAAAAATCGAGGGGGTCAAGCAAAATATTCTGCAACAGATTATCAATAAATACAAAGAACAGACAGCAGACTATTTCTCTCGATGCAAGAATACACATTTAAATCTAAAGCTGAAATAAATGAGAAAAACTGATTTTGTAAATGACTTTGGATAATGAGAGAAAATTAAGAAAGATATAGGAACACAAGAATTTACAGAAATCTCTTTTTCCCCATACATTTCTCGCAAAAAATCAAATACAAATTAAACTAAATAATACATAAATACAGATAATGAATGATATTTCTACAAGGTATTACTTACCCAATACACTGAATCTTAATCGCAACTATAATTCATCGCTTTTTCATTTGTGTACCATTTCCTTTATTCTCTACTAGGCTCTTGCTGCTTGTATTATAAACGACATTTGGCAAACCAACAATCAATTGGAGGTGAAAGTTACTTGCACATAATCGTATTCCATTATCTTGCATGCATTAAATTTTCCAGACAAAAATTACACAACATCAAACAGTTTTGTTTTCATATACCTATTATTATTCAAGGTACATGTTCAGCGTCGTTAAAACGCGATCATCAATTGCAAACTCACACACTTGATGGCTAATATAAGTGTTCTGCGAATACTAAAAATGGCTATTTCGAAAATTTATAGCAATATATAATTCGTCCTCAGAACATATTTTTCCCCCACCTTACTGGCATTGCACGTATTTCATCAATCCTTCGCCATTGGCTGGTGTGTCAGCACCACCTATCCTATCACGCCCTCATGTGGCAGCTCGCAACGTAGCTCGCGGATGGACTCAATTTCGCAAGGGCGGAATCCGGTTCACCCGCAGTGGCACTAAGCAATCGACAAATTACTTCCCTTCTTCTCCGTTGAAAAAAAAATTGCATGGCATTCATTGGTGCGTCGTTGAACGCACCTCACTCAACGATCAACCACACAACCCTCCCGTCCCTACGACACCCGACAGAGTGACCTCCACCCCTTCGCCAAGGGCAAGGGCAAAGACGCGTGGGTGGCGAAGGGGGTGGAGGGGTAGGGGTGGAAGCGAGAATACCGCCGTGCTTTGCAATGCACACCAAAGAATTACTAGAAGAGAGACTTCCAGTCGCGGGACCCGATTCGGTCGTCCTTACGAAAGACGGAGTGGAGCGGGGGGAGCTGATGGGAGTGCGCGTAGGCGGGAGCCTCGAAGCGACGACCCTCGTCGGTCGCCGGGCGAAGGGATGGTGGAGAGGGTGAGTGCTGAGGGCGGCCGGGGGTGCCGATGGTGACGCAATGGTCAGAGGGAAGAGAATGACGTGAGTTCAACAACTTACAACTCTTGGGCATTAATGATAGATTTCACTCCCGCCAATTGGTAATATCAGAAACTCACAATGTGGTACCTGCATTTCGAAATGGTCTATTTTATCACTTTGTTCTGAATAGCTAATCACCTGCCGAGTCGGTAGTGACGGTCATTATTCATGATTCCTTCTATGCTTCCTTCCCTGTCTCTTCCTTGCGGTGCATTTGGAAGCTATGATACAGGTGTGACATCCGAGGAAGGTATGATAAAGGTATGATTAACTAGAACTATTTGTAACGAAATTAGTTCATTTTTAACTAGCGGGTAGATTCTTGATAAACTGGGATAGGCAGGTGCCTTTTTTAGAAGTACATGTGTGCACTAAAAAACGAACTTTCAATTATTCCACAACAATTGTCCGAAACTGAACAAATGACACAGTTTAGGTGTGGCGAAAATCATTCATGATGACAGAAGACAATGCATTTCCACATAGATTCTATGTGGAAAAGCAAAGTGTCTTCTTTCATCGCGAAACTGAACAGTTACTCTTAAAATGAAAACAGTAACTCCCAGCAGTAGTTCCATGAGATATCTTATTCAAGCGACTTAGGTTTCGTTGCTCAGCAGTACCTGTATAATCGGGGCAGTGAATGCGGGTGTTAGTAGGGGTTTGATGATGAGGCAGCAAAGCTTATATCGTTTGAATCAAATATCTTGTGAAACTACTGAAGAATTTCTGTTTCCATTTAGTGGGTTCATATTTCACAAAGTTGCATCGGACACCACCCGTTATACTAAAAGTTATGATAAAAAACTATGAAAATCCTTTGATAGAGTCTTTAAATAGTGATTTTTCTGAAAAAAATATAAGATGAGGGTAGATAAATGTAAAAACATGGTGGTATCAGTGCATTGTAGCTAAAATTAAACAAAAGTAAGGGTAGAATCAAGAACTATGTTCGTAATACCAACTACCACTTTAAATTTGAATCAGCAGTTTGAAATATCTAAATTTTAACAATGCGAAATGGTAACTTCAATTAATTTTTCGGATGAGACAAATTTCAATAAAAGTACTCATTTTTGGTTGACTCACCAAAGTATTTTTTTTGCGAGTGTGAGTGGCAATGGGGCTATAAAAATATAGGTGAAGTATCATTGATATAAAGATTGCACGTGTGTGGGTGATATAATTAAATTCGATAAGATGAAGAAAGATTTGATGATATCTGGTCTAGTCTTGATTTAGACATAAAGCACTTAATGGAGTTATCGTGAGTTAAATCCGATAAGGCCTTGATCCGAGTAGTGCTCGAATGTAACTGGTTTATTCAACTTCAGTTTTGATCAGAAACGTACCCCTTGTCTGTATTAAGTCATCCTTCATTCCAATACAATTTCCTCGTGGATGGTAACAGGACGATAGTAATAATAGCATACGAGCATTTTCCTCACACTTGTTGGCCTTGAGTACCAACAAAAACGCAAGAAACAACCCGAAGGTTGGTCTGATAGGTGAGAGTAGAGCACGCCTAATACCAATCCCAACAGCACCGTGTGAAATTCAAACATAAGGATTAAGGAAGCAGGTCCTTTCTATAAGTTGCCTTCGACTTCCCAGAAAGATCTCTCACCCTACACACCGATAGTTTGGGTGATGTAGAGGGGGGCCGGATACGTCACCATAACCCTCCAATCAGTAGCCCAGCGCTCTGGCCACTTGGATTTTCTACTAACATCACTGGAACTGAAATAGTCGCACTTTCAGCCCAACGGACTGGAAATCTGCCCGACTTTCATCTTAAAACTCATTATTTCTTGATTTGATACCGTTGAGGGCAGAAGACCTGCAGTTTTATTACAATTTTCTTTCCAAAATCGGTTTTTCGACCCTTGAAAAAATGGGGAACTTGGAAATACCAAACCAATAATATAAAAATGTATTAACCAATACATGATTACATCTGTAAACTCTGTGAGGACTAACAAGAAAGTATTTATTAACTACGAACATATTTATTTTGTAGAAATTAGAGCACGGTCAACAGGAAGACTGACTTCATTCAAGGTATCAGTTTTCGTTCTCCATTCAAGGTATCAATTGTCGCTCTTGGGTTGGTAAACTAATAGTTTTGTAAATACAGCCCATACTGGTTTATAAGGACTCAGCACAAACACCCCATTAACACCAAAAATATTTTATCGTGGCAGGATTTCTATGTTAAGTATCAGGGGGAAACTTCTGTTGCCACAAAATGTTTCTCGTCCCAAGTTACATTTGAGCCCATGTTCACGAAGATTTTAATGCATATCCATACCATCAGGTGTAGTGAGCAACAACAACAATGATGTTTTAGGAGGATATACCACATCGATTTCGAGTTATCAGTAAAACCTATATTCGGTGGGTAGACTTGAGAACTCGGTTAATTAATGTTTTTATAAGGTTACATAACATACTGAAACAATGAATAAAACCTGTCGAGTTTTTGATTTCAAATACTGATTCTGCCCACATCTAAAACCAACAGTGACAATGCTGCCAACGAGAGACAACCTGATGATGAATGACGTTCAACGTCTATACCTGGGTCGTCTTCTAATTAAAGTGTATGGAATTACAAAGTCAATAATTTCATTTCAATATGCGGGAAACGAGTTGAGAAAAAAGAAGTCGGAAAATATGACAACAGCATTTTACACGAATTCACGCGAATTTGAATCCGGAACCCTTGAGTCGCTTTCTCATAGAAGAAGAAAGGACGATGAACATGTACTCGTATGTATAACACCAATGCACACATTAGTGCGTTCATGAAGAATTTAATTTGAAAATTTCTGCGAAAAATCGGATGCTTTCAGATACTTCCTAAACCGTTCGGACGCTAAAAGTTATCTAATAGTCAATTACGTAACGAAAATTTTATACTTACTGATGTTTATGAAAAAGACATTCATATCTTTCCAAAAAGGCTTAATTAAACTGCTCTCCTATTAATTAGAAATACACGTATAACCCGGAATTCATTGTGATTATCATTCTTAAAACCCTTAGAACGTTTAAAAAAAGGATATGAGGCCATCAACCAATTTATCCATCCGCAACGTAGAAACATTTACCAGAGGAGATGTCATCTCTTCAGTAAAGCATTATACTCTCTTAAATATTTTACAATTCTAATGATATCCAATATCGAGCGTCCAAAAACTCACACACACACACACACACACACACAAGTTCTCTTACCGATTGAGCTGACGACTGTGAAAGCGAAGTAGAACGAGTTGTACAAGTTCCACTTGAACGGTCGTTCCTCTTCCTCGGACATGTTCAGGACGGGCTTTCCACAGTAATCATTTAGCTTGTTGGCGAGCTCCTGTTCGTACCATGAGTTCTCCGACATGTGGATCTGTAAGAGCTCTGCACAAGTTGACGGACGGGCGAGGTTCATGAAAAAGAGCAGAGGGAAAAGAAGCCATTAGAATGATTCCTCGAACAAAGTTTTTCTTAAAATGTTGTTTTTATGCAGAAAATTACGACCAAATCCCAGATGCTGCGGGCTAACTTTTTAGATTGAGAACTTCAACCAAGAAAACATAAAGTCTGGGTGACAAGGTTTAAGAAATGGTATGAAGAACCTATTCCATAGCAATAAAAGATGCACTTTGTTACGCCTAATAATGTTTTATAACCATTATTTTGAATTTTTAACGTGGTTTTCTAATGATGAAGTACATTTTTTCAACTTCAACATGGTATTATTATGCACTTCTTACAAATTTCGAGCAGCGTAAAGGACGCTACGAAAACTAGAGCTTTTATTGTTAATCATATAGATTTGCGATATTTGACAATAAAAGATATACAGCTACATGTAGTTGAAGATGTCCTCCCGAGTCAGTAAACGGCCATTTAATGCAAAAATTGTCCGTGCAATGTTGACATCTCCACTAAAAAAAGGTGCCTTTAACGAGGGGTCTGCTTTCTTGAGGGTATTGGACTTCACCCTCTTCCCTTTCGAGCCTTGAAATAGTCAATAGAACCTTGAAATGCTACTCTACAGGACTTCAAAATGGCAAAGATGTAAAAAAATTACCGGATGATTTACGAGAATGATTTGACGATAAGAATGCATACCATTAATACGAGTTCAGTTCTCATTCTATAGTTATGCTAATGAACTACGACTTACGTATTTACTCTTAAAGGATTACCTATTGCGATGCAAAAATCGTTGCGCTAGCGCTGATATCCGGTGGTAAGTCCAAGAACCTAGGGTTAATCCTAGGGTTAGCCTAGAATCTAGGGTTAAATCTAACCTCGTATTATTGTTGAAGTAGCGGAATCGGACATGTAACGTCTTCAATTGGATGATATTAGTTGGAAGGGTCGCTTTTCAAGCAGCCAAATTTCGACGACTTTTGCTCGTTTCTAATCTGTAAATTAAAAATCCTTTTTGAAATGTTGTCATGAAAGAGATATTCCGTTTGTGTCCAATACATCTCAAAATTATAATCAGCGAAACTATGTGGGTGATTTATTCTTAGGAAAAATGAAACTTGTACCTTTCGTTAAAATAACTTTTATGCAATACCAAAGTAGACATGATGTACAGAAAAAATAGACATCTAGGATTACTCTTTTTTTATAAATTATTTAATTGGTAACTTTAGTTAATCAGTATTTCTTCAGTAATGTAAATGGGCAGTTTTAAATTTTAGTGTTTAGATTGGAGTATCGGAAAAAAGAAAGTTATCAACTCGAGCATTGGATTCCAGCATGGAGAGAGAGGTAATAAAACTCTTTAAGAGGTAAAAAAAACACATATCTTCTTTCGAGTATGTACCTCATTATAACTCGGTGCCGGAACATACCTTCAAAATTGTGCTACTGGCGATTTCCATCCCTGAGATAAAATAATGTAGGGAAGGACCACAAGTAAGTCGATTACCTCCTCGAGAATAACACCTTGTAACCTCCTTTTACGGACAGGTATGATTATTCATGCATTTAACAACACATTTATCGAACACCCTCGCCAATAAAAAAGTAAAATTTCATTCAGAAGATTTATAGCCTCTTATGTGATCAGCAAATAATCGCAAACGGCATAAAACACGAGCTACTCGTATGCTATAAGGAACCATTACTATCCGTTTGGATGATGACTTGCAATCAAAAGATAGAAATGTTATTAGATAACACACTTTTACTCGGTTTCCATTGAAAAAACGTCCTAATTCATTTTATGGCCAGGTAAAACAGTTTAAATAATATCGGGGAGAAGTTTCAAAGAAAAATCAGCATAAACATTTTCTGAAAAGGGACGTAATATTTCGCGAAAAATAATCGAAGCGAATCGAGTGATCTTCACTGCTATTAATACCAATCCAGTCAAGTAAAACCATTTTAATAACCTACAGAATGGGAGCACTGAACGTGCACGCTTTAAAAGAACAATAGGATAGACGTATTGAGCTCTTATCGTTTCCGATATGGTAACTAGCCGCAAAAACCCAAAAATCAGCACGCCTAAAATTCGAATCATAAGATGAGCGTGAGCATTACCATTACTGGAATTGCTTGAGCCACACCATTAAATTACAATGACCACATGCAGATGAATTTAGCAAATAAATTTGTCACCGTCAGCTAGGTTCGTAATACTCCACCACCATTACATATAATGCGCAATTTTTGCCCTTCCGCTAAGGATCTGTAAGACTAATGAATACATTATTAGGCCGTATTATCCAGTATATTTACAAACCAATTACTCCAGTATAATTACATAGTAAATTATATTGAAGGGGTACTTTCATGAGATTGTTTGCAGTAATTTACAGAGCTAGGGTAGGTTTTTGATGGACTCTGGCATTACGCAGTACTGTATCCTAAGCCCTAACAAACATGACACAAAATATCTTTAAAACCCAAACTACCAAATAAAGTAATTCATTCTTTCACTCTACATGCCTCCTCCCTTCTTGTTTACGTCAAATTTTCTATTATTTTCCTCCCTCTGCCTCGCTTTCCCAGAATTCTCCCCTATACCACCTGATAGGTTCTTCACTTACACATTTCTCATCTAAAACACATTTCTCCTTCTAAAACCATTACTACTTTTCTCACTTTCTTTTATGCTTCCTAAATAAATGAACTATCCTACCTATTCCAGTCCATTCTTACTCTACTCATGTGCCTACCCATTCTGTCCCTCAACTTTAATATAATTTTCTTAGCCTTTCTATTACTAAGAATCTCAATGATTTCGTTTAAATATGATTATATCTCATTGATTATGATTATCCCATACCTGCCCCGTTGATTCGGCGACGGGATAACTAATGATTGTAACTCTTTGACCTGACTGGCAACACTTGATCATCCGCAACTCTAACTGATTTGAAGAGCTCCCCACTACTTTCGTGTCCTTCCCATACCTCCCACACATATAATGAAAGGACCAGGGGATAATGAACATCCCTATCTTATTCCTCTACCTTACACTGCCTACCTTGTCTCTTCATTATTTATCTGCATTTGAGCAGAATGTGACACGTACATGCTAATTTTACGAGAACATGAAAATAATTACATAACTTAGAATTATGTAATGATAAAGGACTAGTGTACGTAATAATTACATTACTTAGAGCGTGTTACCCCTTCGGCATTTATCGCTTGGGAAAATTCACTAAAATTACTGAGATTTTGACTTAAAGGCATGACGTAAATTTTAACTTGAAGTAGAATTCTGGGCTTCGCAAGAAAATGTCATTAAATTTCTCACGAAATGCAGCATATAATCTCCTTCATTGCGCTAAATTGATATGCTAGATTTTATTGGCTATGTTTGAGCCAAATTGCCAAAGTGAGTGAAATATTCGCATGCTTCGTGCTGTGCCAAGGAAGTGTGACCTTGATAAGAACCGATCATAGAGAGAACGAACGGTAAGGAGTTCTTAAGAAAGTCTGATCGAGATTGGCGGGAGAGAATACCAATCATAGTATTTAATGATTCATCGGGCAAATAATTTAATCTCTTAATAAGTGATAAGTTCATCTGGTAAATAGGAATATTAACAGATGGGCACATCGATTAGTAAAACTTTGGTCAGCAAGATCATCAGAAACGACAGGGTGCCTAATTATCCTGTTAGGATCCATACTCTTTAGTGCCAAATGAATTCCCATCGGAGTCTCTGGCGTGGGTCGACCGGGAGAAGGAGCGTAACGTGAAGTAAATAATTTCGGAAGGGAACCTAGAATATTGTGGGTCAGAGAAAAACCTAACATTCTGATAGTGCAAATGTAAAACCAGTGGTTTAAATGCCCCGCAAAAGATTTATGAATAGAGAGGTAAAAAGTTATTCGCATTATGGGATATGTACGAACGTACATGGAAATGGACAGAAAACAAGATCATCTCAACTCAGGTACATTCTGTTTAAGGAAAGATTCAGGAAACATCCAAAATAATACAAAAGCTTCTCTGGTGCAGGTATCAACAGTTGTCATAACTTAATGATGCCGAAGTCACAACTTCAATTCAAGAAACTATGAAAAATCGTTATGTATAAGTAAGTAGAAGAAGTACAGTAAGTAGAAGAATTAGAAGAAACTGATTCGAGGCTGTTCTTCAAAGGAACTTTGCAGAGGATTCGGCAATGGAAGAAAGCCGAGTTAGAGCAGAATTTTGATGAACCCTGGTATTACACACTACTACAATCCTAAACTCTAAGTAATTGAAGGAAGTAGAATAGGGGAAATATGACAGAGTATCATAAACGAGCAAAAATAGACACAAAACAAGCTGCTGATAAAAGGAAAACCACCCAGAGGAAGCCATGGAACTTGAAGTAGGTAATGAATTTGGTTAATGAGAGAAGGAAGTGTAAAAACTCAGAAATGAAATTAGGACAGTAGGGTTATAAAAAAGACATAAAATTAACCGGAGAGCAACAAAAAGCAGACATGCAGATAAAGAATTCATGCGTGGCAGAATCAAATAACCTGATTAAAGAAATGAACCTGTCGATAAATCGGGGAGGACCTAAGAGGAGCGGGGAGAACTCTAGAGAAAATTTTAATTTATGCAAGAATACTCTCCCCTTGGGGAATATTTTGGCTACAACATAAAAAATTTAAAATTACTTCTGTGCCCGTAATTACTTTCCCCCGGCCATTAAATTATCTACCACAGGGTACGTTGTGGTATCTACATCTGTGCCTAAGGTTTCCAGTTTAGTATGCTTTTCAACTTTCCTTGTGGAAAAATATTCATAAAATTACTTTTATCCATAAATGAAAATGCCCCCTTCAAGGTTTTCTATGCCCACAACTATCCATATGGCTTAGGAAAATCAAATCTAGGCACAGAACACAAGATACAATACGACTCGGGTTAAAAAAAGTGACGCTCTTCATTGGAGTAGAAAGGTGGGAAGAATATTTGGAACACATCACAATCTCAGATACTCAGAGAGATCTCAGTGCAAAAACAATTAAAGATGAGAAATACACTAATGAACACAATAAAGAATGCACAATGCTGAGATCAGAATTTGATGAAATCAAGAGTAAACAAGGGCCCCAAATCAACTGTTAATTGTAGGGTATAAAAAATGCTAGAGAGAAGGCTCAAGGAATACACGGAAACCTATTAGAAAAGCAAAACGAACTCCAATAATGACGATAAGGGTGGAGTAGTTATATTTAATCGAGAGACGTAGCTGGAAGTGTGCAAGAAAAAGAAAATAGAATTAAACAGCAGCATTTGTATATTTATTATCTAATGTTAATTAAATGACGCCTGAAGTTGACAAATTTCGGCGAAATTAAATTCCAGAGCCCATGAAAGAAACACCGAATTCTTTCGTCCCCTGAAGTATCGCCCACGGCGGTTCTGGAGGGAAGAAGCGCATTCGCGGTCCGTATCCTTCTCGGTTTATTTTATGGACTGCCCGCATTGGACACGGAAGTTCATGCTATATCTACGCTAGAGGGCTCATAAACTTTTATTCAATACACTTCAATAGCACTGACATCATAATATCTCTTTTATAAAAGTATCAAGCGGAAGGCCTCGACACATGAAAAAACAATTTACGAGGACCATTAATTTACTCAGGCGTTTCAGGTCTAAGTTCTTTCCTTGGGGGTAAATAAAACTTGAATGAAACACGATTACTCTCCGTATCAGATCTATTTCTGCATTACCCAAGCACAGGTTTGTCACTTCAACGCCGCACGAATATCCAAATTAAATTGGGATCATTAAAAAGGAGATATTTTTATTGTTGACCTTTACAAATTGCACACACACACACACATATATACATACATATATATATATATATATATATATATATATATATATATATATATATATATATAAACTCACTAAATAATCACAGCCAACACAGAAACCAAAACACACAAAAGAGGGACTCACTAGTTCTCGAATTTTCGGTGGTGCAACCACCTTTCTCAAGAGGAATTAGGAACAGAAATGAGGCAGAGGAGAGCCCGAAAGCAGTCTGACTGCTTTCGGGCTCTCCTTTGCCTCATTTCTGTTCCTAATTCCTCTTGAGAAAGGTGGTTGCACCACCGAAAATTCGAGAACTAGTGAGTCCCTCTTTTGTGTGTTTTGGTTTCTGTGTTTGCTGTGACTATTTAGTGAGTTTCATTGTGCACGTTTGTGGCTTTTCCGGGAAAGTGAATATATATATATATATATATATATATTAAATTATTAAAATTTAATTACAAAATTAAAAAAAAATTACAATACATATATATATATATATATATATATATTATTAGGTAATCTACCGGTTAAGGTAGGTTTATATATATATATATATATATATATATATATATATATATATATTAAATTATTAAAATTTAATTACAAAATTTAAAAAAAATTACAATACATATATATATATATATATATTATTAGGTAATCTACCGGTTAAGGTAGGTTTATATATATATATATATATATATATATATATATATATATACACGAGGTGTGTTCAAAACATAACGAGTTTTTTTTTCATTTCGCGGGCTTGGAGAGTCCGACGGTCAAACTTTTTTTTATTATGTTGGTATACATGCCCCTAAAGTATGATAAAACTTTCAGCTGTTTTTTTCCAAAATGGTTGAATTTTGAACAAAAACAGCGGCAAATGGAAGTTGCTCGGGAGTCACGAATGAAGTAAACGACGATGCAACGACAATTACTGAAACGTGCTATTATAACAGGTGACGAAACATGGGTTTAGGGATATGACGTTGAAACTAAGGCTCAATCATCCCAGGGGAGGCATTCTTGCTCGCCAAGACCGAAAAAGGCTCGACAAGTGCGATCGAACGTGAAGGTTATGCTCACTGTGTTCTTCAATTTTAATGACATAGTACAGCAATGAATTCCTGCATGTATAAAAAAATATTATATATATATATAAAATATATATATAATATATATATATATATATATATATATATATATATATATATATATATATAACGGTAACAGCGGTGTGCATATATATCTAAACACAAAAATATTTTTATATAAACCATAAACATAGTAATCAACCCGAAGGTCGGTTTAGTAGGTGATGGTAGAGCTCACCCGTGTACCAAGCCCGACGGCGTGTGAATAATCACACATCAGGGTAGGGGGGGCAGTTCCTTTCCCTGTGCCGGTTATGGTTTCCCAGGAAGAGGCTTCTGGAATCCGAAAAATCAACTAGCTTGGGTGGAGCTGCAGGTGCTAGAGTGCCTTGCCCGGGAATCGAACCCGGGACCCTCCGGTCAGTAGTCCAACGCTCTACCCCCTGGGCATGGGCATATATATACATATATATTTACTAATGACGATGAAGAGAGGAGTCATTATATTAAAAACGGAACCTAGCATTTAACGTCCACAATGTATGTAGTTCTTGCAAGTCATGTCATATTTCATAAACTGCATGCTAAATGTACACTTCGAACGCGTGATAATTCATTTGAACAATATTAATAAATTTGTTTTTCAAAAGTTTGGCCAGTTGGAACGATTAGAATAACACATTTTTCCTTGAGTAATTCGTGGTAACAAAAATAAAAAACATCAAGCACGAAAATTGTTACTTTTTAGAAATAAAATAATATGGATTACCATTAATCAGTAATTAATACAATGGCTGGTGACTCAATCTTCCTGCCACACGGCCCCGTGGCGACTGCAGATAAAATGTAGATGTAGAATGGTGTTAAGACAGGTCCACTATCTTGAAACATAGAGGGCGGAGTAATGATGCTGCGATATTACGTAAGTAGTCTGAGAAATAATTAGCTTTGTCGATGGGAATGGATACAACCGTTACTGTGGTCGTTTATATCATAACATGTGGAAGCGAATCAATATATTTGTTCGTTGAAGAGAACACGAATTATTAACACATTCTAAAACAAGAATGCAGTGAAAAGTTGGAAGGAAGATGTATTTCACAGGGTGAATTCTGTTAGGACGAAGATGGCAGCCGCTCAGGGCGACAAATCACCATTGGCGCGGACATCAAGGAAGGGCGACCGCCTACTATTGTATGTAGAAGGATGTGAAATTAGAGTTAAGTGTCCAAGATTTAGCATGAGTCGACCCTGAGGGCGAAGCCGCAAGATAAGAATGCCTAGGGCATCCAATACGACCTCTGTGAGGAATCAGAGAGAGAGCTCACGAAGGCTCCCCGTCCAGGGTGCCATATAACCTCAGACCGGCCCTGATAGAACATGCATCGTGAAACGTTGGGCGTCCTCGCAGTGTTCAAAAAATATTATTGTCGCCTTCCAAAGCCGGCAGAATTCCTTGCATGATTACATTCAAATCTTCGTTTTGAGTGTCGCGAACACGAAAGAACTTGACAGAGAGCGATTACGCATTCAATCGGTCACCACTTGATGGAAATTATCCTTTACTATCTCCTTTCTGCATAGGTTCGCATATCTAGCATTGAAATGAGATCCGTAATTGCTTCCCTGTTGACACGGTCATGCTTTGTTTCACCCATAGCCCATTAATTGTGTCATGGGCTGCTTTTATAAACATGCGTCTTTCCCAGCCGTGAATGCGGGCTTATATGGGTTAAGGACTGTTGAACCAATATCATTGGACGAGACGGGTTGCGTCGAAGCAGCATAATATGCAAAAGGACTGCCAGGAGATAAGAGAGTCCCCCCGCGCAGGAAAACATATTGACCCCAGCGGAAGTGAACTCGAGGGACGCGAGCACCTTCGATTGATTAAGCACAGAGGTCCTAGTTGTTTTTTTTATTGTGCTTAGGGCCCAATAGAAGGTTGCAACGCCGGAGATAACATGCAGAACACAGGAACGTGGAGGACTCATGTTAGAGTGGCAAAAGATAAACCCAACCCGTCGCTCGTCGTCTTTAGCTATCTGCAGATAAAAACCATCAACAAATAAATGGACTCCCGAACGTAAATGGTTTCACCATCATCGTCTTCAAAAGTATATTTAATCCCATTATTACCGTCGCAATTCCCGATCGCAACTGAGTCTAGGTTGAAGAATGCAATATATGCACATGATACGCCTTTCCACATACATTATTTGAACTAACACCTCTTTGAACGATACCGTTTCTCCCTAAAACCACACATTTTGTTGAGTTTAAGTTGCAGTCGACCGAAAACCGGAGACCAAGCACCTAGGCTGGCTGGGAAGTCGTCCGAAAGCAGGTCGTCAAATGCCTTAGCCAGCAGGGAAGGATGCAGATTCCGCTTGTCGAATAATGTCAGATCAGAGGAGGCATCGACTTCCTTAAAGTGGATAATAGTTTTATCTACTCTCGATTTTCATTCCGGAACAATTCCTCTTCCGAATTTGCCAATAACTTTACGACAGATAATTAAGAGAGAACCTTTAGAACTCATATTTAAGCTACTCTGAAAGCACAGGAATGAGTTTAACAGTTGACTTGTCACTCGGAGAGTCGCCGCTCTTTTTCCATTTACTGTGGGTGTACTTCGTTTTGAAATAAATTTTAAGATACATCGCTAATTGAAATTCAGTCAACAGGCAAGATAACGACAAAAATTGAACAGTGGTGAATGCAAAAATTGTCCTCCAATTGGTGGATACAATTAATGACATAACACGGCCACCGTAATGTGTGCTCGATGAAGATTAAGTGGTATTGCAATGGTTTTCATCGTCGGTACCAAATTTTCGTACCCATACCCATCTACAAAGTTTTCGCGACGACGAAGAGTAGTTCATTTTCAAGAGTTTTGGCTATAGTGTATGGAGTTGTTTCGAGGAGAAAGGTTAGGGCACCTTTCGTAAAGGCCAGATTTTCTATAAGATAGTATAATGATAAATAAAAAAGGATAAGAAAAGTGACAGAGAAGGATGTACTTGATGGTTTTTTTCGACAATTATCGCTATGGTCCCTCGGCAACATGGAAACACTTTAAGAGAAATCACTCCTTAAAAAGGCTGGCCGTGACAGAACTAGGGGCTTTCGCATAATCAATGGTCTTTCAATGATCTAGGGCATTTTTTGCGAAAATAAAACAGCCATAACCTCAATTTCCCTGTGGGAATACCAAGATAAAAGGGTCACCTACTTAGCTTGCCAAGGCTGTAATTACAAATAAACTATCGATATAGATAAATTCTTAATTTTAATAAGAAATTGCACAAAAACATTTTCTTAGCATGCAAATTCATTTATTATTTAGCTGATTTCCATTCCTTCGACCAAGGAGATCTTAGTGTGTCTACCTTCAACTGTTCACCTCCATCGACAGGTGGTACATACGCAAGTGAAAACGACCTGACTTAATAGCGATTGGAATTTAAAAACATAGTTTGGATGGAACGAGGTTACATTTTTAGGCCGAAATAATATTATATTAATGAAGACCACCCTTGAATTTAGCTAGATGTAATAGAATCGGAATTACCCACAAGGCACCACGGTTAGAATGAAGAAGTGAATATAAATGTGATTAATTTTAGAAGGTTCTGGTGGCAAGATAATCTCATATTTCATCAAGTATAACATTGCGGAATTGAAGCTAATTATCACAGAGATAATCAATGCGATAATTAGTTGAAAACACAACTTATACACTATGATAAATGATAGTAGTGCATTCCTGTAAATTCAAAAAATTCTAATTATGAGTGAACACGCCACGAGAGGAAGTGAAACTTTAGCCACTTCCCAATGAGAGGGGAAAGGGACTTCACAGTTTCAACAAGTACTATAACAGTGTTGTTCAATATATTGGTTATATGTCGGTATTTGCGTGGAGAATTTGATAACCATGGATTAAATGTAATATCGTTGACCCCGATTAATGTTATTCCGATGTTATATTTATTTGAGAGGCATTGAAAGAAAAGGTATCCCGTTGCTAGAAGAGGAGTCGCCGTCCATTTTTTTCGTCTTTTGAAAGGTGGTCCAATGCGTTCTCTTAGTTATCAGAAACGTGGTTTTGGGTGGACCTATTGTTATGCAAGAGAGTTCTACCTATTTTTCAAATTACATTCCTGTGTGATTAATACTACATAGCATGTATAAATTTTGGCATTTACAGTCCCATTTATATTCAGGGCCAAACATAAAAGACGTAATTACGAATAACCGTTGTTAAATGACGCAATGAAAAAAATCACGTATACCAAAAAAGGGAATCAATATCGGTAAACGAATCATGCAAACTACATAGAAAACCTTTGTATACCTAAATAGATATACGTCGTGCATTAAACCAGATTAAAACCAATTCAACAGCCTAAAGAAAAAGAAATACAACTTCGATGACAGGTAATATACACAGATATAATAATCCCCGCGGTTTCACAAAACCTATTAAGCCTATAAAGCATTGGTGTTGTTTGTTCCGTACTGTACATGCCATTTACTACCTAGCTATATACATATGTAAAAAACGTAAAATATTTACGCATTCGTTACCTTGTTCAATAATTCCTTAGGTTCCTCCTTCAATAATGTCCTCCCAATACGGGGTTCGTACACTTCCACACACACACAACGAAACCGGATCCACAAAATAATGCTCTATCCCACGGCTCTGTTGAAAATAATCTCAACCTAAGAAGAGAGTAGACACTAGCAACAACAACAATGGTACGTATTACGTCGGAATTCAAGGAAGATCTTGAAATCTTCCTTGGGATTATCCTCTAGATATCTTGTGTAGAAGATATTCCTTATGAATACCTTCTACTCAAGGATCCAATTGATCGCTCCATGCGTAACTTTGTGGAATTGTTCTATGATGAATAATGTCAAAATAACGTTTTGTAAATCCACATGAAAAATAAACTTTAGAGCAACCTAGGTTTCACTGCGGCGCAGCATCATCAGATGGTGGTGTACACACCTGATGGTGTTGCTCCGTTGTGAAGCTTGCCTGAAGAAGTTTATTCTTCATGTGGATTTACAAAGTTTATTTTTGACTTTATTCAACAAGGATCCAAATTTATAGGAAGTTTCATCAATCAAAAATGTTTTTATTATTATTTTAATACACTGAGATATACTAGGGGCAATCTTATGAAAACCGAACACCCGCCATAACACACAGTCCGCTAACAGCTAGCTTTTGGTTGCTAGCGTGTGCAGTCCTCCTAGGTAGGAGGACTGCACAACCACAATTACTAATCGAACGCATCCACAACCCTGAACTCAACCTACACATGAATTAAATTAATTGTGACCCCCAAGTGATCACGTGACCTCATGATAACTGCTTGAATATTCGTTGATTGGTGCGTACACTTGATGAGTAGCATCAGGTTTCACTCGGGTCACATCGGATGGCTCGTGTGCAGCCCATGTTTCCAGGTTCCAAATCCATCTTGGGCATAATAAATATTGTGAAAATTTTGGTGATACGCGTGACGGTAAACTCGATTGAAAAACATACAGAATTATCCAATATATTCACTTCAATTTCGGCGTGGTAGGTGAGGTGCGATGCATAGAATAGTTCAAAATGATAAGTATGGAAAGATTTAAGGAAGAAACTATAAAAACCATATTTTAAGGGGAAAAACGACCACATTTTTAAAATGAAAATAATAATATACAAAACAAAGAGAAATAAGTTTTAATTTTAAATAGAAATATTGCTGAATGGAACCAGCTACCTAGAGAGTTGTTTGAGCACTTTGGATCAAATTTAGGAGCTATAAGAATAGGTGTAAGGCAGCCACTGGAAAAAGGACTGTGTTATAATGTCTGCAAGTGATTTGTACGGCGTTAGAAGTTGGACTGCGAGAGTGGGTGATGTTTGCTGGTAAGTGATTTTAGACGGGGTTTGATGCTGGACCATGTGTGATGGTACTTACGAGTTATTTTCTATTACCCTTTCATGCAAGCGGTTTAATTTTGATTTTTATTGATTGAGAATTAGTTGGTAAAATGAGATTTTTTTGGCGATAGAGAATCAAAGTAATTTTGTTATTTAAGTTTACTTTTATTTGATTATAATGTGATAGAGACTGGTTTTGAGAGGTTTATGTTATTGTTCTACGGTAAAATCAATTATGATTTTAGGGAATTATATGCCATCTGACAATGCCTACATACATATGCACATGTATTTATAATAATAATAATAATAAATAAGAGTAATAAAAATAAGTAAAGACGGAAAACGATTTGATAAAACAATTTTTCCCTTTCCAAGAATCTTCAGGAGAAGCCGCAACATTATTTTTACTGGAATCGTCCATTTTGCATTTGATATTTGCATCTAAAACATTAAACAAATAAATAAACAATTATTTTTAAATTATTTAAACAATTATTTTTAAAATATTTACAAAATAAATGCATACCTATGTACATGTAAATCATATATACCTGTACTCAACCTATATGAATGTCCAAATTTTTGTCTGTAAGTTTCTCTATTCACACAACACAAGCATACACATGCATAATTCACACGCCACTTCCACACTCATTCGTAATAACTACCAGTGGTGGTGGGATTTCCCCACCGGGACGGATAAGGCTAATCAACAATTAGGTGTCGCATCAAACTGGTCCGGTCGTGAATTCCGAAATCGACCCAGATTGGCGAACATGATCACCATGCCACCCAAGACGAGGGAAAAGGCTGCGAAGAAAGCGGACAATGCCCAGAAGAACATCTCTGAGGGAGACAAGAAGAAGAAGCGCAGGAGGAAGGAGAGCTGCGCAATCTACATACACAAAGTGATGAAGCAGGTGCACCCCGACACCGGAATCTCCGGCAAGGGCACGAGCATCATGCACAGCTTCGTCAAAGACATTTTCGAGAGAATCGTCGCCGAAGATTCTCGCCTGGCTCCCTACAAGCGCTCCACCATTATCACCAGCCGGGAGGTGCAGACCGCCGTCAGGCTCTTGCTTCCCGGTGAACTGGCCAAGCACGCCAGGACATCAAGTACACCAGCTCAAAGTAAACTCCTCGACGGGATTGCTTCGTAGCATCCTACCTTGCAATTTTTCCCTTATCTTTGGATATTACATAACAATGGAGACCACACGATGCAGCGAAATCATCCCAAGATTTATTATGCATCTCCTACTATTTTCGTACTGTGTACTGCATCCTATTTATTTTTCCGAGAGAAGACGGTCGCGTTTAAGGAAAAAGAACTTCCAGGAAAGGATGGTTTGCTCAGGGACGTAATGAACTCAAGCATTCGCCATTTGGCGCTCTTTTCCTCTTATCGAGCGAGAGGCAACCCTGAATATGTGATGTTTTTGTCGACTAATCACGCATGAAAACAATGACGTGATGTTCAAGTGACTCGGGGAGAACCTTGACTCTGAGCCGTGTCGTGTGCCACGCGTCGGATAGGGAACTGGGACAAGGGTTGAGTGGTGATATATTGACGAATACCGATGAGCACTTCAGAAGGACGAGCAAATTAACGAGGTTTTCGACTTTCCGGTGCTGAAAATTGGAAATAAAATGAACAAAAACTTTCGGGCCAGGAATCACTCGGATGAATGGAATTAATTCATGCGGTGAGAATATGAAGGTCCGGTCCAACAATAAAAATGTCAAATAGGAGCGCCGAAGATTACGGAAACATTTTCTTCCACCGATGTACAGGGACGCCGATACAAGTGATGCATGCATACAGGCTTCAAAATACCTTATCTTGGGGTACAAGTTGGCAATGATTACCCATTAAAACACGTTGGCCTTGCATCAGAGGACATACGTACGCTCATGCTGGCAATATATATGAATACAATGATAAACGTCATGCTCCTAACCCAGAATAAAAATTATTTTAGCATAGTTAGTAATTCTGAATCTTAAGAATGACCATTGGTAGGATACGATTGAAAAACAAGGAGGCAAGAAAAAGTGTAACGAGTAGCTCCTAGTAGGTGGATCTTCTCTCGATGTACATGGATGCATTAAAAGAGGCATGATATCATAAGAACAAAAAATTCCAAGAACCGAAGATTTAAAAAATTAGGAAAATCGATTGCAGCGATGATTAAAGGCGATTCTAGGAGTATTATGGTTACAATAATGACGCACGGGTTCTTCCACAACACCTTACTGGTTTAACGGGTTTCATCATTTCAAGAAAGTGTAGTGGAACAAAGAAATGTACGTGTATTATAGCTATAACAACGGCTATTATGATCTTTCGCCGAGTCAAGGCTGAAACGAATAATTACAATCCTAGAATTATTAACTGGTTGTGGTGAAAAACATGTATGCACGATTGCTGTTTACGTTCACGGAGCGGGTCAAAAGTCAACACTTTGGGGAGGTATTATTAAGTTAATGCTTCGGGAGGGAGGAATAATACAGAGGCCGTTTGTAGAGATTTAATAAGGAAAATTTATAAAGTCAGCGTAGTGGAAAACTTGAGACGAGAGGGCAGAATCAGTGTGGCGGGTTATGTGCTAGCTGGGCAACCTGAGAGAGTGTTCGGACATGGAGACAGTGACGTTTATAGTGGCCCCGCCATCCCTGCTCGGATTAAATGGAGAGATGTCATATGTTGTGAATATGATGAAGAGAAATGATTTATTTCTTTTACATATGTAGTGGTGCCTATTCTATGAATTCCGATTTCTATTTGTTCGAGTATTTCTTTTTATTTTTTACCTAGGCACAATATGAAATGAGTTATATACGTTGCGTCTCAAATGTTATTACGGGCTGCGATTATAAAATTTATTATAATTATTATGAAAAGCAATACATCGCGTTTTTCCCCCACCCAATCGACAGGTTTCTTGAGGTCTCCTCGTCGGGTGGAGGATGCGTATAAGGAACCTGGGTTAAGAATTGGCGATATGTATCAAAGTACATCTTAAATGATAATTTCCATTCGATAATCATTTCATAGTTAGAGTACCCAATTTATTGTTACCTGATTATCGATGATACCATTAAAATTTGTTCGATGCTTGATTTCATACAAAACTCTATGAAATTATGCTCAATCTTGTTATATTATATTTTTGCAAGCATACGCTTGCATTCCGGATGTTATCTTTTCAGGCATTAAGCTATTCCGGTTAAAAATAAATAGGTATGCGTAAGGTGAAATAAAATCAGACGAAACATTCATTTGGGGAGCAAAACACTCATATTTTTCCACAGGTGTATTAAGGCCGCATTTCATTGCACTTTGTCATAGTGTAGTTTACTATTACAAAATATCCCTATGAATTGCATTATCATATTGACGCTTTTATAAATCAAACCACTTTGATTTTCCACATAAACCTTTTACTCTCCTGACCCAGGTTTCGTTATAGCATAACATCATCAGGTAAAAATACAAGTCAAGCACAGTATATATACAGGGTCGCACCCAAAACTGGTAGGACTGATTTTTTTACAACACTTTTATTGACGATATTCTTACATCAACTTAATAATCTTCAAAGTAGGCTCCTTGAGCTGCTACACACTTAGTATAACGTTGCTCCCATTCCCCGTACGCCCGCTGGAAATTTTCTTTGGGGATGCCGTTGATGACCCTCGTCGAAGCCTCTTGAACGGCCTTTATCGAGTCAAAACGTCGTCCCTCGAGCTGTCTTTTTCATCAGGGGGAAGAAGAAGAAGTCCGGTGGTGCCAGATCGGGAGAATAGGGCGGGTGCGGCAACGTGGCAACGCCGTATTTGGCCAGGAGCTGTCTGACGACGAGCGCGCCATGGCACGAATTTTCGGCACCATCTTGGCGCACACCTTGCTCATGGCCAAATCCTGTGAAATAATGCGTTGGACGTTGGATGCAGACAGACCCAACTGGTCTGCAATTTCTTCACTGGTTAAGCGTCGGTCTGTGTTCAGCATTGTCCTCACTCTGTCCACATTCGTGTCGGTTCTTGCCGTCGACGGTCGTCCGGAGCGATGGTCGTCTTCAACGAGCTCCCTACCCTCTTTAAACAACTTGTGCCACTGTGGAACGGCTTAAGGCAGTGTCCCCATAAGCCTGCTTGATCATATCGAGGGTCTCAGTGTCCGTCTTCCCGAGTTTTGCACAAAACTTCACGGAATAACGTTGCTCTAAATTCAGATTCATTTTGTTTTTCGACGCGGACAAAAAACTTGCTTCACTAAAAACGGTGTCGTCACTCAACGACAGCCCGCAGGCGACTGAGGTTGGTGTTGGTCCTTTGCTAAGAGCCCCCTCCACCTTACCCTGTCAGGCAGATCCCCCTCCACTGCTCCGTTTGCGCCAGAGAAAATCAGTTTTACGACTTTTGGGTGCGACCCTGTACATATCTCTTTGATTTATAAAAACGTCAATATGAAGAATTTCCACCAATTTACGCCAGAAACTGTTTTATGCATTATCATTGTTTCACTACGAAACGCTATTTACTTAAAAACCAAATGAGTAATGACTACGTAACGCTACCGTTATTAAAATCAATTCCTGGCAAATTTTATGCAATGGAAAGTTCAGGGAAGAATTTTGGCTTATTTCTTATTTTGAAATTTTCAAATTTTGATTTAGATTCCCAGCTGATCATTTTAAAGCTTTTCCACACGGGTTCTCTGTACTCATAACAGTGCTAGAGGTTCTCAATAAATGAATTTGAAAAATAGGCCGAGCGGAATGATGTGCTGTACAATTCATGTCCCGTGTAATCAAAATTAGGGAACTAGTCGAGGTCGGTTTTTTGTCAATTCTCTTTCCACACTTCCGTCAGTACTTCCACACTTTTAAGGGCCCTACCGTCCACCTGTCTCTAACCTTAAGCAACCGGGATGCTTCTTCTAACGGCTGCATCAAGCTTTCAGGGGGAGAGGGTGTGACATGGATACGAGAGGAGTCGTGAAAGGGCAACATGGCCCACCCTCGAGCTGCAAGAGCGAGATGGCAACAGAGAATCAGCAGGTCATGACAGGTGAAGGAGAAGTAAGAATACGATGGGATTGGGTCATCTCGCCAAGAATAAGTCAATGCGCTAAAACGAATAAAATGTACGGGATAGCAGGTGCGGGCGTGAGTTGCATAAAAATTCATTCGATGTATAACATTCCAGAATGTTTCCCATTTTTTGCACATAAAATTATTTCTGACTCCTAAGGGCCGTAGCTCTGCATGTGGATTAAGAACTCGAATGATATCGGGTAAGTAGCGACTACTTTCCAATCGGTAGGGAAAACAGCAATAGTTCAAACCCTCGTGTAATTACTTATAGTCTGTAAGAAAAAGCTTGCAGAATGCAAACACCAATTTCGTTATATTGTGATATACCGAACGAAAGGTAACAACACTACGCAACCACTCGCACTTAGTACGCACTACTACGCACTGAAGTCGTAAAATAATGCGGGTAATTTTGTCATTTAAAAATCGACGTGATCAGCCAACAAAAGTTGGATCTCATAACGGTGAGATACCAACTGTTTAATTGCTACTCACAGTCTTTAGATTAATAGAGCGACGTTCCATGACTTTATTTTCCATATCAAAGAGGGTAATTAACTTTTATTTTTTATTCTATGAACATTTTAAGAGAGCTTACTCATTAAAGAGTGATAGGATAAAGAGTGATTAAGATAGTAAGACGACATAATTTTGTTTACAACTGCCATACATTAGAAAGGGAATACTATATGAGGCGGATCGTTCTTTAAAAATCTGACTTGCATGGCGGTGATAGGAATTCCGGGATCATTTACCTTTAATTCTCCTCTTTGCCACTTGAACAGGAAAACATCAAACCGCCCATATACAGATGTTTACGTGGGGATACCAATTTATACTTAACTCGAGGAATTTTCGGGGCGGGGCAGAAAACTCTGAAGCTTATAACATTTTTAATAAGATGATATCCAGCAGTAATGTTAGTACATTGAATTAATGTCATGCAGCAGTAGCCTTAGTAAATATGAATGGGTGAGGCGACAGTCCACGTCTTGGTACCTCGGCAATAAACGCGCTGGAATGGTGCACTCACAGACTCAGCGGCCTTTCACCGAGCGACGAACCGAGATTCTTAATCGATGTTATGCAAGGAGCCACGGCGATGATGAGGATTAAACCAGTTCTCGCGCATTTGCTTATTTTTCCTATTCACCATTATGCTTTACGTTTACTTATTCCATCTCCTTCGAGGAAACAGATACGGATACTTTGAAAAGCACCCAATCTTCACGTGAACCTCTCCTCGTCATTTTATGCGGACCGCAAACGATTCGTTTTGGCCGAAACGAAAGTTTTTCCACTTCCCGACGGAGTGGTGTGTCCCATCAAGTTCCCCCTCTGTCCCTGACACCTCAGCGGAAAACGTTCCAAAACTGGTTCTCGTCGCAGTCGGCGAAGAAAATTGATATAACATGGCTCTTTAAATAGACCAAGAAGTACTTTATTGAATACTAATGCTGTGAAGTGAAAAATGCGAAAAAGCGCTCCATGAAATTCCATAAATTATTTTCTAACTCGCGGATGTCTGACTAAGAAAGCAAAAACAATAAGAAGCCTCAAAAAAATCCGAGGTACTTCATGATTGTTTAGCCATGTCAAATTAGATATGCTCATTTTATTTTTCGCAATGCTGGATGGATACCTTCAACATTCGGCGGAGCAAAAAATCGAATTTGGGACACGATTACAAATTTGGGTTGAAGGATTTTAAAAATGATACTGATTTAAAATCACACGTACATGAATAGACTCGCACGAGACCCGAAAAAAATTATTTAAACCTGCATTGTTTTGTATAGAGATAGAAGTTAAACGCTTAAGATTACGCGGCATACAAAGTGGGTATATTGAGTGGGATACTGGTAGACCGCCAGCTAATGGAGAATTTTAGAAAAGCAGAGCACACGGCGGACGTAAACGGGGTGTGTTTCGTTGCCACGCGGTGAAGACAGAGACAAGAGAGGTGGATGTTCGAGAGGAACACTGAAAAGGAGAGACAAGAACCCTCCGGGTGTGGAGCGCGAGGCGGCGGCGGCGGTGGAAGGGTCGATCCTTTGGGCCTCCGTACGAACGTGATCGAAGACACCGACCGTCGCCTCGCAATGGATCTCGCGGACAGGAACTTGAGATTGAGCAGATGTCGGCCCACACGTCATCATCTCCCCGGAACTTCCCTCCTCACCCACCCCACCCACCCTCGTCCTCTCACGCACTCATCAAGGAGGAGATGGAGGAAAATTAAAAATGGAAAATAGGCTCTCCTTTCACCCACCCCCCATGATTTAGCAGTCACGAAGACGTGCCACTCCGAGCGGATGCTGGAAACCAAGTTGTCGACGCGGGACACGAAGCAGGTTACGGTTGCGGAAGCAGATGCGGTTACGTACCTGCCGGCAATCGGGGACGCCCGAGACGTTAAAAACTGTCCTGACTTGTTGACCGCGGCCAGAAATAGGTAATTACAAGGGCTGGCCGCATTTACGAACGATAAGGGTTGTGGCAATTTAAAAAAAATGCGATTTCAAAGCCTGAGGAATAGCACGTTACACACTTTGCATAATACTCGGGATGCCATTACATATGGTAAATCCTTGAATTCCATCGTACATTGCTTTACATGCTATTTTGAGCCTTGGAGCTGATGAAAGAGGTTGGAAGATACAGGGAAGGTTTTTTTTCCGGCGAAAGACTTATCCGAGGTGCACACCGGGCTTCTTAAATTCAAGAAAACAGATAAAAGTCTACAGGGCGTTCATGTAAACATTATCCTACAAGAGTCGAATGGAGGAGGAGTTAGTTCACCAGCACCATGGAAAATTTACGACTTGATCATGAAATATAAGATACAACAAAGTCTTAATTTTTTCAATGAGTATGAACCTTTTTCAAGGAGTTTATATCCAGATCTTTATTGTTGTGACCACGAGTTTTGCATGGAAAAAAGGATTTCTATTACAGAATTTGACGACTATTTTCGCTGCTCACTTACCTAACACCTCACTTGTGTTAGATTCCATGATTAAACTAATAACTTTGTACTTCCTGAGGATTTTAATGGTCACGAACGCGTTGTGCCGAGTTTGTGTTCCTTAAAACTTCTAGAAACTATATTTTCTAAAGTTTTAACTGTAGATATCCACAATGGCCGCAAAATTAGGCCTTATTCATTCACCTTTATTCCGATGCATAAAAGGTAGTAAAAAGTAGAAAAGACGAATAAAAGAGAAAATAAGTAAGTCCTCACTGCAACAGCACAACCCACGCAATTTACATTTTCTCAGTAGATTTAGCGATACATGTTATTACCACGTTTTTAACGACTCCCATCCTTAATTTTCCAATCGCGCTTCCGTTTTCTGTTCATTCGTTGACTATTTCAAGCCAAAATGGCGGATTTCCTTTATATTTCATTTTAAAAATTATCTTACCGTGATAAACCCCAAATTTTAGATATTTGTACTCGTTGAGGAATGAATAATACTCTCAAACTTATTCGTTCAAAGCTATCATTTATGGAACCATATTAATTTAATGAAGCTCCTCACGTGTTCCCAAAAAGATTTCCTAACTCTAAATCCGATTTCGATAATGTGTCCATTACCTTTTGCCTTAGAATAGAGAAAACCCCCACAACTATGACAGAAAGCAGTTTTAAAAACCATTAACAATTCCCCGTTTTCAAAAGGCCAACAATGTCTATTATGCCAATACTTTTATTTTTAAACCACATAAATCATCATTATATTACTAAACGTTTACTTTTTAGCATTACTGAAGCTATTTGACTCTCCAAAAGAAACTAAAAGTGCATCGACAAATGGAGTCCTAAGATCGGTTGGTGATGGAAGGCGCTTGTATGAAACAGCTGGGAAAAAATAGAAAACCTTTGGCAGTATTTTAGAGCTTGCTTTACGTTCCAGCAAGCGCTAAATGTTGGAGGTATTATGCAGAGCGTCAAACCGAGACGTCTTCATATAAATAATGAGTGGGAGGAAAATAAATGTAGAGACGGGCATGTAATTCGAACGTCGGGTCACGGATGTGTATGAATGCTCACCAAGAAAAGGAAACGACAACCTCGCTATCCGAGGAGAAAATTTCATTCAAATTTTATTGCTGGTGCCCTTTAAGTGTCACCTGAGCAGTGTCCCATGACTCAGAGGATTATTGCTTTCTCCGCCCAAACTGCTCCTTTCAAATAAAGATTGAACCGGATCCACTGTGACCTGACGAAAGAAAGGTTCACTTTCTCCTCCGAAACGGGAAGGTGTTAAGAATATTTGAATATATTATCAAAGTGACAAAAGTATTAAATGGTTAGGTGACTCCGTTTAAATTTCTGTGGGTCATCGTGCAACAGTCAGAAAGCGAGTGTATCATTCGAAGGGAGTGTAAGTTGAGTTTTTAGGAAAGAGATTGACCATGGTATATTCAATGAAAGGTTTTCTTTTAGTTTCACTGCGGCTCCAGCAACAGAGCTGGAGCATGATAGAGGGGATATCCAGGAATGTAGACATAAGTGAACTAACCGTACTACATTTAAATCTTTGGCCTTAAATCTTAAAATTCGTGTCATCAGAGTGAAAAAGCGAAAGCGGATATAATAGAAACGTTAAATCATGACGGTGACAGCTGTTCCCGATACTCTCACTAATGTAAACCAAAAGGTATTTCCATCAATTTTTATCCTGAAAAAACCGTCTCATATTAGCTGGTTTCATTTGAAAAAGGAGTGACATGTAGCGAGGAAAATTAAGGAAATCGTCCGGTTAGCATTTCACTTCTTCTCTTCAAATGAACTTTTGTTGATAACTTGTAAATGGCTTGAATTGATTTACTTTGGGATTATATCTGAATTTCCTCCAAAGCATCTGTTGCGTCTCTTTTCATGCGACCCACCACCGAGCGGAAAACCTCTGGTTTTCCAGCGTGTCTTTTCTGAAACAAATGAAAGACCCCATAAATTGAACCCTATTCGAGGCAGTTAACACGAGAATTAATTACGATTAATTTGTGACCCTCTGCTCTTGATTATATTTTTTCCAAAGGAATTCAAGTCACACCATGTAAGTTCGCTTTATTTTACGAAATTATACAAAGAAATTTTGCATGATAGCGATATTATAGAAAATTAGTAAACAAGGATGACTGATAAAGCTGCGGACAGGGGAATTAATAATCACAGCCTATTGGTGACTGCGCAGGTTACTTAATCACCTAAGGAACTAATTCATATATACCTAGTACGTATTTTAAGGAACAAAATGACAAAGTTACTTAACGTAATAGTAAAATGCTAATAAAAAATGTTTTATAGAGTACTCCTATATAACTAGTAGATTAATATGCAAATAGTATTAAAGTATATATTACAGTATTAAATAAGCATGCTACAACAGGCATTTAAAATAATAAATATGAAAATCTTATTGTACATTATTAAACAATATGTAGGAAATGTGCATAACATAATCATGATAAACAATTAAAACCATTAGGCTAACATGTAAACAAATAGATAACTAATGAATTACTTTCGGTGGGCAGCTGCTTTCTAGATACTATTTTTCCTTCACCAGGGAAAAAAGCCGACCCCTCTGCTAATAGAATCACTTAAATGGCTACTATCATCCAATTCCGCGTTAATTTTTTTAAATCTACATTTCCGAAACCTCTCATCAGCCCTAATTATGCTCTCCCGTTTTAAAGAGTGTACCGCTTGGACGAGGATGCCACTTGGAGAGTGGATGCGAAAGGACAAAAGAAGAAAAAGCCGAGAAATGATTAGAAGGGAAGCGCCGAAAACAATAAAACGTCGGTCGCGACCTCCCGCTCCATAACCCGCCCCTCTGGGACCTTTCCTCCTTTCCAAGGATCCTGACACCCACTCCTAACCCAAGAATTTGCCCTCTTAAACCTTCAGGTCTCAACCTCCCGCCTCCAACCTCCAACTCGACATGCCTTTCCTTCCATCCTGCGGCTACATTGGCTGAATGACGGGGTGAGGGAATGGAAAGGGGTCTTCAAGGGTCTCCAGGGACTATGTAAACGTCAGGAGTGCCGTAGCTACACGGAAAATACACCGCATCGAAGGTGTCCAAGTCCGCAGCGCCGCTAGAAATGATCCCCACTTATTGCCACCAAACACCTTTCAACAGGTGTCACGTGAACCTACTGTAAGTATCTCGTGCATGGCCAACAACCAACCCAATGGTCAATAGATAGACTGGAACTTCCAACTAAGAGGAGATAGGTTCTCCTTCCTGGAGCTCACACCGCGTAGGTTTCGTAAAAACAAGGTTTGTATAAAAAGTATCGGAATAAGTTTTAGAAAAATAGATTTACATATTTCAGGTTTTGCTACAATGCCTCAATATTCTTCAAAATACATGCCTTAAGCGTCGACATACTTTTGCCAGCGGCTTTTCCACGACTCGAAGGCCCCCTAGCGGGCGGATCCTGGAAGGTCCTTCAGGGTACTAGCGTGCAAGCTTTTTTACGGCACTTAGGATTCTATGCTGGTGCCCTTTGAGGGAGGATTTCACTTTTGGGAATGAAAAATAGTCAGCTGGTGCCAAGTCGGGATTGTTAAAAAAATCGGGGTCTTCTTCAAGGCGTTGTAGAAGCAGATAAGCAGACACTCGACTCTGCTATTAGTCGTTCGTTAAGACCTTTGGGACGAAACTAGCGCAGAACATTCGCATCGCCAAATATTCAGTGACAATGGTGTGCCCCGTCACCTAAGCTATACCAATACAATCTTCGATCATTCGCAAACTTAATCGACCGATCTGCATGGCCTATCTTGCTATAGTGGTGGTCTATCTTAAAAGTGATTGTGGTTTATTTTTATTCCCTCCTTTTTAGTATACGTACCGGAGAACTTTTATGTTGGGGAAAACTAAAACTTATTTGGAACTTAAGTTTTCCGCTATGATGCACATGCCTTTCCACGTCTTTTAGGGTATTTTTATGGAATGTTTTTTTCTTTTCTAACCCTTTAAATACCCTTCCTCTCCCCTATCCCTTGCACATCCTACCGGGTGATTGCACGCACGACCACAAACCTTTTTGGTGAATCGCGGAGTGTTTATGTAGACAATATTATTAGGTAAGAATCCAAAAAACTATTGATTCTGGCCAATGCTTTCTTTATTTATCACAAGTGCCCTCGTGATATAAAAACAAGTTACATGTCCATTTACTGATCGAATTTACATCCATGCTCTTAACTGCGTCAATGCTTTCTAACCTGTCAGAAGTATCTTTCTCGAAATCGGTCCTATCCAATACAGACAAGTCTGAAATTATCGTACCAAACGTTTCATCTCATCATGGCAAATTTTACGGAATGATGTTCATCTAAGTTGAAAATTTGGAATCCCACGGATGAGACTTTCTCAGACATCGTTTGTACTTGCTGTAATGTTGATATGTTTACGGTCATGTAACACTATATCTACGTTAAGGTTTTGATCAAGCTAGGGTTTTAAAACCCCATCCCGTGCGATTCCTACTGTGCGTCCAATTTTTATTTGGGTGAGCGAACTTGTAATGAAGGTGATGTTATAAAAATAGAGAGATGATAATGCAAGCTAATACAAATTAAACTCGCTTAAGGAGGTTCAATCGTGACTGGATGAGTCAACGTAGCTTATGCATTAATGACAAGTGGAGAAAAGCAATGTAACACCCATCCATGCGTAGTTCTTCAACGGATATAAATTGAATAATTGCATGGTTTTTGACCACTCTGAGCTACTCATTAGTTTGTGAAACGTGTTCTAATATTAATTCTGGACTAGTTCAGAAGGTCAATTTTTGAAACTATGAAATTATGGTCGTTTTTCCACAATTTAATTAATATCACTTAAACAAAGTTTAGATAGATGCTGCTATACTTACACTGGTACAGCTATTATACGTATAATTGTGCACACGCGAATATCGTCATATCAGTTTTTCTTGAAGACGGAATGCATCTCTGTACCAATAATCCATAATTCCTCTGGGGGTAGTCCTTCACTGCCATAAGAGCACACATAATATCTTGGATTTCCGATGTCAATTTCTAGGAAAACATACACGGGAAGAATTTATTTTCTCATCTTCATTTGATAGAATGCACTTAAGACTGAACATTTAGAACATTTTATCAAAATGACTCATCATTTAAATCTCGATGTCGATTATAGTTCGTTAGGCTCCTTGATTCACTTCAGGATTTTACATGTTTGAAATGAGAGGCAACTGACACTCGTGGAGCTTTTCGCGAATCAGATGAAACCAGGATTTTTGATTGAAATTTTCGATGATTTCGCCTATAATGGGAAAGGATTAAAGGATGGGGGCCGGTCTTTGGGGCGAAAAAAGTTCTTGAATGCCAAGGACGAAACCGATTTGACGCCTCTTTGTGGCCTACAGCTACAAGGTCCAGCCGCAAGGGACAAGAGAAACTACACCTCGCGCGGCATGTTGCTCTTCTGCTTGTGACAATTGATGGAGGCAGAGAGAGAGGGAGGGGGAGGGAGGACAGGAGATATCTTTGAAGGAGCGACCTCAGCCCCATTGATGTCCATCGTCTTCGATGGCGCGGAAAGGCTTCATTGATTCCTTTTCCTCTTTCAAATGAACGCGAGGAACGGAAGACGATACCTAATCAGTGGCCACCCGCCAGGCTCAACATTAAGATGGATCGAGGAGAGAGAAAAATAAATACAAAATGGAGAAAACACGAATGCCGAGGACGCATATGCTGTTACTCTGGCGCATGCGCGATCACGTCATTCGGAGTTCGTTTCGACGGCATTCCACGTGATGCATCGGATACGCGCACACCCTTGAAAACGTCGCTTTCACCGCCGCGCAGACTTCTCACCGCGCTCGGGCACACTTCAGAGGTTCACGTCACGCAACCTTCTTTTTTTCAATGCAATTCTTAAATTTAACGTCATCGCAGCCGTCTTCTTTGATTCGATGACGAAGCGGAGGCTAAGTAATTATTTTTTACTAAATTTTATATGGCAGCATTTAAATGCTTCCAGGATTCCTCACCTATGCCAGCTGAAATGGAAGGTCAGAGAGGCACTTGGAATTGAAAAACCTATTTAAAACGAAGCCCTTCCAAGTAAAGTGTCGAGTAGCGCAATTTTTTATCCTCACAGCGCCCAAACAATATAAAATTGAATTTTCACCAACTGCAGAGGTGGAATACAAAGAGGCGACAGTAGGGAAAAGGGAGATTTGCTGATGGACAATTACAAATTTTCAGACAATAATCCGTGGTATTATTTATCAATAAATTTATAATATTATGGTATTATTTTCAAGATTTGTTTACCAAATCTATGGTAAGTTTTTATTTCGAAGTCCGTGCATTGTGCACCCTTGCCATCTTTATTTTAAACTCTTCAGGGACCAAAATGGAATACACGGAAAGTGGCTCAATACTATATGCTCCTTGTTTGCAAATCACGGGAATAATGTCACCGAGTAAACCCGTTTATTCTATCGGCCAGAATAGCGTCTTTCATAATACCCTCTGAACAACCATGCAATTTTCAGACATTGCAAAATTTATTAAATTATTTAATTAAAATTATTAAATTATTTTCTACTCCGGCATTGCTTTAAAAATGCATATTATCATCTGCAAAGCAAATATCTGAATAATCAAGAAAAATAAATTTGACTAAGACAGTAACAATGGAAAAGTGCAAAAATCACTTCGCCCTCCAAATTATTGAATTGAACTGAAACTTGAGTATTACAGTATAAGCATAAATTTAATTTAAATTGAAGAGACTTGAAGTCTTTGAAATCTGGTGTTGGAGGAGGTTGCTTAAGATCAAACGGACGGATAAAATAGGAAATGAACAAGTATACAGAAGAATAGACGATTAACGGACCTTATGGAACACCATAAAGAAAAGACGAACCAGATGGATTGGCCACACTCTGAGGCACAATGGATTCCTGAAGAATATAATAGAAGGGAAAATAGAGGGAAAAGCCCCAAGAGTAAGGTCAAGGGATAAATACATGGGACAAATGAAGAAGAAATTGCATTACACAAATACCAGGAAGTGATCAAATTAGCATCGGATAGGGTGGGATGGAGGGCTGCAGTCAATCAATCTTAGGATTGAACGACCAATGATAATGACTATGGATCTGAGGTACTGAATGAGCGTTTGTGGTAAAAATAGTAGATATTCCTGAAAAGTGAGTAAGGAGTGGGTAACGCAAAATAGTGGATTGAGCACAATTATTTGAGAGAAATGGGCAAGACCGAAATAGCCACGGGTGACGGTGGTTGAGGGGAATCTCAAGAAAAAAGGAACATTACAAATATTAGGAAGAGAAGAGAATCTGCGAAAAACATACAAATATGACAAGAGACGAAATAGACCGGTAAGTGGGTAGGAAATCAGTAAAAGGAAGTAAATTCCCAAAGAAGTTAACTTAAAATCCATTTCCTTCTTTTTACTTTATCTACCAGAAAAGGCTTGGCGTGACGGGGACATGTCTAAATGCATCCAAAATAAACGCTCTATCTCTCCCGGAAATACGTGTAATACACGCAATGAGGATCTCTGAAAGTTCATCCTAATTTCAAAAGATTAGATAGATTGACAGTGAAAGCAGCGATTTTCTATGAGACCGCCACGCGAGAAAAAAAATACGCTCATCAACCCGTGGGATTTTTCAATTACCCGCACGCCATATTGTTTCAAAACGGTGAATAAATACTGAGGAGTACCGGTCTCTAAAATATGCGACAAAAATTCAAAAGAAAGCCACGGGGGAACTTTCTCTCGAGTACTACACGGAATCTTTGGTGTAGATGAGCTGACAGTAGAATGCCTTCGCTGTCGGAGCTACTACTGATTTCATCAAGTCCACTAGAACTTTCGTCAGCGGGGAATCCATTCAGGTTTGAGGAAGGTGGCCAATTGTTTACTTGCGCGCACATTCATCAACTGACTCGAAAGTGCAAATAAGCGTAGGTTAAAAATGGAGGAAAAGGAGTACACATTTTAGAAGTTTGAGTGGTCAGATTGCGACACGAGGTGTGCTTTTTGGATTTGCGTCGAGAACAATACACGTGAAACTTTAAAAATCCCATGACCGTATTGATTTGTGAAAGACAGCTCAGGTGTTTAAAGTGCATAACCAATTACTGCACTCAAAGAAGGAGAAATGATGAATCAGCAGAAGAAACTTTGAATCATGCATTACCGTTAGGTACACATTACATTACATTACCCAAAAGCAATATCTTACGTTGACAAATAGTTCCATTGAAAATTATATGTGGCAATGCTCTATGTATAAGCGGGGTACATATCAACAATAAAAAATACAATTGGAAGTGATAAAAATGTGACCTTAGAAGAAAACGTTGTCGATATAAGGACCGACCGATTTTCCGATGAGAAAGAAAAAGATGAATAAAAAACTCAAAAAAATGCACTTCTTAAAAATGTAATGAGTTTTAATTTGTGTACTTATTCTAGGCCATTATAACCCGTGTAAAAGAAAACTGAAATAAAGAAGTACTGAAGAGTTTAAAAAGGAAAGTAAGCATGAAAACACGAGTCTTACGCAAAACACGAATATTACGCAAGTTTATAAACATTGTTACGAATTTAAAATTAATTTAAACTAGGTTAATGGGATCTGATAACAGATTTAGAACTGAAATATATTCAGTTAAGCCTCGTAAATATATTTAATATATAGTTAAATATATTTAACATAATGGTCTAATTTTCCTGTTCAGAGGCTAAAACGTCCCGGAACGCTTTCATTCCTTCTACTACTTTCTCAAGAGCACTGTTTGTTTATCCGATCATTATTATTTATGAGAGCATATGAATAGGAAATATAGACAAATTTGAGAATGATTAATTAACTAAATTAGTCGATGATTTTATTAAATCTTCGCATAGGTAAAAACAAAAGTTTTTCGGATTAATTGGAAAATACGGAGTATTTTCCAATTAATCCGAATTCTGATCATCGGTCAGGGTCCGTACCTATCAAGGGATTAGATGGAAGCATATCCAGTTTAAAACATTAGGACCAAATTTCACTTTTCAAAAGGTTGTAACATTCCTGGATATTATCATTTCCTGTATTAATCTCACAGGAGCATATTCACAGCCCGAATCAGTCAGTATTTTGGATGAAAAGGAGCAGAGAAGTGTATTATTACGTAATCTACCGGTTAAGGTAGGTTTTTGGATGGACACAACTATCAAATAAACATTTTGTAACTTCAAACAAAACCCAATCCAGCAACCTAATCTATATCAGGTCCCTCTTCATCTCTGTGTACTTCTTTCCTCCCTTCATCCCTTCCAACATCCCTATCCTGTTCCTGCCCTTTCCTCGCTTGCCCAACATTCTCCCCTCTATTACCTTCTTCAACATTCCACTACCGCTCAATACGCCATTCATCCATTTTTCCTGCCTCCATAGAATTTCTCTCAACAAACCCCTCTCCTCACCCACCATCTCCAGTACTTCCTCATTTGTTTTCCTTTCGGTCCATTTAACCCTCTCCATTCTTCTCCACACCCACATTTCAAAAGCCTCCAATCTACGTCCATCCTCCTGCTTCAGTGACCACGTTTCCGCGCCGTGCATAGCTACGCTCCATATCAGAGTTTTTACAAGTCTTGTCTTAACATCCCTACTCAACGTAGAGAAGTGTATATAAAATGGAAAATAAATAACACCATTGGACCCTTGAGTAACCACTGTTTTATTATGTAAAAATACCATTAACTGTTTACTCTCATTCCGTTTAACTGTATATGATTTTGAATGTAATTAAAAGCTTCCTATTAAATTTTTATAAAATAAAATCTTCCATTGATACATTAAATCTATTAGGATATAGAGTGTAAAAATTACCGTTCTCTTGGTGCGAGGAGGTGCAGTGCTTGTTCAGTAACTTAAAACTTTACAGAGGTAGGAAAGATGCAATACAATATTATTAAATTTTATTAAGACGTAATACCTTTCCAAAGTTAAAAAGGGATTCATCCAGTTAAGGTTTCCACAGTCAACTTAAATATCTTTCTCACCATCGACCGACAGAAGCCGAACGCTCCCTAATAGCGATTTGGCCTTTGGTTCAGTTTCAACTCATTCACTGGGGAGAAAAAAGTCTAAATAAACCAAACTAGATATTTGAACGTTATTCGCAGGAGGCCAATCGAAACGCCATGTGAGGTCTTAGTTATTCAGATCATTAATGCTTTTTTTGCATGCAATTATCAAGATGTAGCACGTCCTATTAACCAAACTAGAATTGTCATTTTATCAAAAACTAATAATGGCTAGGGTTATTTTCTGATTATCCTGGCTGACTTTTAATTTTAATCCCTCTTGGCTAACACCAAGTATCCTTAATTAATCCATTTATTCCTCATAAAACATCTTCATATACATAGAAAGAAGAAGGGACTCTCTCGCCCCAATAGAGGCATTTTGTAATTAATATATATCGTGAAATGTATTGTTGATAGTTCTTTGGGTGACATAAGTATTTTAAACCTAACCTTTCTTAGGGCTAAGATCATCCTCAATATCTATCCTGAAGTGCAACGATGAGGTTTGTAAAAAGTTTCCAACGTCCATAGATAAGTAGTCGGACTCTCTCTCTCTCATATATATTATATATAAAAATATATACATGTAAAAAAATATATATATAAAAATATATGTGGTTCGCGGTGGTCCAGTGGGTAGAGCGTTGGACTGCTGACCGGAGGGTCCCGGGTTCGGTTCCCGGGCAAGGGTACCAGATCTTCCTGGGAAACCAAGAAGATCTGCTACCCGGCACAGGGAAAGGAACTGGTCCCCCTACCCTGATGTGTGAATATTCACACGCCGTCGGCCTTAGTACATGGGTGAGCTCTGCCATCACCTACTAAACCAACCTTCGGGTTGATCACTGTGTTTATGATATATATATATATATATATGTATATATATATATGTATGTATGTATAACTTAGACAGTAACACACAGCACGAGAACACATAAAAAGAACACTCACAATAATAAAGTTTTTTATTCAACACTTCCGTGTTACTTCGAAGAAATCATCTATATATATACTATATATATATATATATATATATATATATATATATATATATATATATATAAACCATAAACACAGTAATCAACCCGAAGGTCGGTTTAGTAGGTGATGGTAGAGCACACCCATGTACCAAGCCCTATACGGCGTGTGAATATTCACACATCAGGGTAGGGGGGCCAGTTCCTTTCCCTGTGCCGGTTATGGTTTCCCAGGAAGATCTGGTACCCGAAAAATCAACTAGCTTGGGTGGAGCTGCAGGTGCCCGGGAATCGAACCCGGGACCCTCCGGTCAGCAGTCCAACGCTCTACCCGCTAGACCACCGCGACCCGCATATATATATATATATATATATATATATATATATATATATATATATATATATATATATATATATATATTGATCGCCTACTTACTACTTCCGACCTTGGAATCACTTCAGGGTAGATATTGAGGTGTTATTCATAGACACACACACACATATATATATATATATACACATAAAAAAGATATTCGTCTGCTTTCCTTTTGATAACAGCACGCTTACGAGTATGTTGAGTTCGATTTTCTCTCCACCTTTTCTATTACCTGAAAAAGATACCTCTACCAACTACTCCTCTATCACTAAGGATGTACAACACCTCAGCTGCCAGTCGTCTTCCCTCATTATGTACAATAAATATTTGAAGCATATAAAAGGAAACACTAGAGATGATATTTCAAGACACCCATCAACAAACTAAAGCCCTTTAAATAAATACTGTTCTATTCCATGTAACTGTTGGGATACTTTCAAGAGATGCTCGCTCAAATCGAACAACAAACGACCATCTCAAAAATTTCTCTTGGTAGTAAGACTAGATTTAATGTATCAAAAGGTCGATCTCATTGGATTGTATTTTTTTCGCCAGTTTTCGTTTCCACAAAAATTCCAATGTTGGTGTGCTCTTGAATTGAATCATTAGAGTCTTCAATCGAAGAAATCGTTTCGAGAAAAATATAGAGCGCATGGCTCCCTGAATTCGCAACAGACGAGAGGCCAAGCCAACAGCGTATGCTCATTGGAAATTTTAATACCTTAGCTCCAAGGGCTTGACCTCATCATGCAGGTAAGTAGGCCAATACACCATTCATTTACCGCCGAATACAATCCGCGCGGGACAAAGGAAAGCATCCGCCCGCCCGAGGGTGGAGTCAGCTCGAGGGAGATTTGAACGCTCGGCCTCGTTAAGATGTACGAAACCCTTGTTTGAGTTTTCCTTGTTCCGTGGCCGTGGGAAAAAAATCGAATCCTCAAGAGGTCGTTGATCTCTACCACGTCCTCTCCGAAGACTGAAGAGTTGGTCCGAGACGAGGGGCCAATAAAGCAGCCATTATGTACCTTCACTCGAGAGACTTATTTCATGTTATTTCAGACTAAAAAAGGTCTTGCGAGCGATTCAGACTCGCCAAGTTGAGCTTCATTTCAAGAGAAAGTCCTCCAGGGTAAAAAAATGATGCCAATATGTGGGTGACAAATATTCTCAACGTACTTTTTAGGGAGAACATTTCATACGCAATCCTACGAAAACAAATTTAAAATGTGATCTTTCTTTATATACACTTTCTCCAAAACATTACGTGTCCTAGGTATTCACATTTATCTACCATTTTTTCTATCAGAGTATCATTAAGAATATTATATACAATTTATCTAATTTGAAGCATCGGGAGAGTTACCACAGAATACCGTTAAATAGTATATCGCATAAAAGTGAATAGTTGAAAAGAAGAATGTATGGATTCATTAAGAATAATAAATAATTATGTAATTACTCCTAGAGATAGAATTAGAATGCAATTGGAAAACAACCCGAGGTCTTCGATGAATTATTAAGAAATCGGTTTGTAATGAACCTACGCTGTATTAGCTTCTAGATAAATCAAATATTTCCAATGAGATCCATATTCTGAAAAAATGTGTTTTTTTAAACAATCGTATATTTTATTAAGAAGAAATAATAATTCCACTGGTTTAAAATTGATTACCGATCAGACTTCCGTGGCCTATATTATCTTCAGGCCGATAAAAATTTGTTAACTAGTAGAAAAGTGCTATCCTTTGATCATTAATGAGTTCCGTTTTTACCAAGCAACGTAAAACTGCGTAATTAGTTCATTTTCACCGAACTTTTTCAATATTCCATGATTCAGAGTTTTGCTGGATTTTTTATTAAAGCTATATCTTTTATTCGAAAAATCGATCTTTTATGTGTGGCTAAGCAAAACTATTATTAAATTCCAAATTTTTATTAATATTATTGAACAAAACAATGAAAATGTCGATGTGCAATATAATCAATAACACACGAGCGATACATTCTATACGAATGTATAGATTTTGATTGCCTATAAAAACATCAAAAATCTCTACTAAATATTGTATCGCAATAAGGTCCGGTTTCCTCAAAAACAATAAACGCTGAATCAAATTATCTCTACATATTCACACTAATATCTCAACAGCGGAGATTAGTGACGAAGAATTAATATTGCTTGGGAAATTAAGATATACTATAGCCATCGATCACTGTAAATCATCGAAAGGTTGCTTGAACTGAACCGAAATCCACCAGCATATCCTGAACTCTCATACCATATTAAGTTCATGTACATATACTATATATATATATATATATGTACTTATAGAACAGAAATATTATATATATATATATATATATATATATATATATATATATCCTTGAAATTGACGCTCTCCAGCGATGCACAAACACTCGGAAAATAAATATTCCACACACAGAAACATAAAGGAAGGACACTTACGGTAGATATTGACGTTTCGACGGCACCGCCGTCGTCATCAGAATCTGATTAAATTAAATGTTAAATTTCGTAGCTCCAAATAAGGGGGCAAGACGGCAATTAAAATTTCTCCATGGTTCGCGGCATTTAAACTGAGCCCGCTGGCTCCTAGCAATAAGAATTTTATTCTGAATAAACCATGTCAGCGGAGCATTCTCCTTTTAAACGTGTGGTTTCTGTTTACACTTCCTTCGTCGAATTCTTCGCCGGTGAAATAAATTCAGAGATCCGACCGTAGCACCTTCCCGCATCGCTCAAGGGGGAAAAACGGCTTACTTTTTGGACGCCCGCGTGTTTTTTTGCTGCCTTTTTCATTCGCCCGCGGCTCTCTGGAGCGAAGGTCCCGGAAAAACCAGCTCCACGGCTCCAAACAGGGAAACGCTATTCGCCAATCTTTTGGCCTTGGGAGGGAAGATCACGCAGAAGCAACTCTCGTCGGAACATTCGTTTTTTTCCTTTCCCCTGCTTGAATTGCCCTGACAAGATGCCGCGGTGAAGAGTGAGTGAAAAGAAAAGAGTGTTATTTCAGAGAATGGGGTCTGAGGGTTGATACCATGAGGCAGTATCTCCTCTCGTGAGCACCTCGAACAACCAATGATACAGTCAGATTTTTGCGGCTAGTCTCGAGACTTATTCGATGTCGAGCAATTTTGCAAGACAACGACTCATGATTTCCGTCAAAGTAAAGAAAAATGTTGACACTGGACACGACCCGCAATGAAAGTCGATTTCCATAAAGTTGACCATTGATACCTCGACCTGGTGAAATTCCGTCACAAGTGTGGAAAGATGCCACAGCTTAGTAAATTTTGACATTTTTCATTTGTTTAGCATGGCACCTATTTCTTTCATTGTTTAAACACCATGAACGAACACTCGATGATGACATTCAAAACGTTTAAGGAAACACGTGTCGTGCTAATAACATGCGCACTCCGAAATTTCACTTATGTTTAAGACGATGCACTTCAAACGAACATAAATGAAGAAAATCAATATTCGTTTCCTGTTTTTTTAGCGCTTTGTTACTGTAAATCGTTTCAAAACATCGTTTACTTTATTTTCGTACATATTTTCCATGCCATTTCTTTACGCGATTGGTAGAGTCAAAAAAAGTTTGATTTTGAATTGTATAAGGGCCCTTATTCCCCTTCTTATCCCGACTAAAACTGTTCCATTTTTTTCTATCTTTCGGTAGAATTAACGTTTGAAAATATTAGTTGAAGAATTTGAATGGAGAAGTAATAAATAAATGTGAACCCGAAATCAACACTTCACTAACTACACTATCTTCGCAGGTAGCTTTTTAATTTTTTCAAAATTCTCACTGTTATTAGAATCTCATTTTCACGTATTCAAACTTTGCTTTCATGTTGCCTCTATTATCTTTATGTCTTTATCTCATGTAAAAAGTGATTTTCAAACAACACAAAGAGCGTCATATTAAAATAAACCCGTGTTTAATAAATGTGTTAAGGAAAAGTAAAGCGCCTTCTGCTTATGCTAACTCTAAACAAATAACTAAATACTGGAATTCTCGAAGTTACTGATAAAACAAAACTAATAACACTCTCTTGATGACTCAGCGATACTCATAATTTTTTGTTATAAATTCATGAAAAAGGAGACAAAGGCCTTGAATTGCGACTCCAGGCCATTTCGTCTTATTTCGGAACAACGTAGAGTAGTTTCATAGTTTAACTAGTGGATATTCATATCTGATGTAAATAAATGTAATTCTTACAAGTATTCTCACTTGTGTTTCAACAAACATATAGTGCACAGACAGGTGGATGCTAGAACTCTGGTCAAATGTAGGTATTATTGTATCCATTCCTAAAATACTGCGCGTCCATTTTATTTTCCGGTTAGTTTAAAATATTTTACAAACTGTCTTAATTTTGACTAAATACCTTTCCCTTACTTCTGGCATCCTTTCATTTAGAAAAACATCAGAAATAACTTCACTTCGTGTCATCAATGGCCATACTACTAATCTGCATTTTGGAAATAGTTAAAACGAAACTGTTTTACATATCTCGAAAAAAATACCATTTGCCTCCACCACCTGTCTAAGATATTTATGAATGATTGATTTCTGTACTTGGGCAATTCAAACAGAAACGAAATCACAAAGACGAAAATAGGGAGAAGAGTAGTTTAACTCAAAACACTTAACATGTGTATTCAAATTGAAAGGATTTTTCATGGAAATATTTCCTCTCCGCCCAACTTAATTCCTACGGATGTCTTGCCGTCGGATCCCACTCTAACCATCGAGGGCCGGAACTTCGCAAAATATTGACTTTCGCAATATTTATTCGAAAGAGGTAAAGATTCAGTTGGAACCCTCGAGTGAATGTGTATCTCTCTTGTTCGGCAACCTGTTTTGCCCCCCTGAGAGAAGAGTCTAAGATGCTCATGAATACACCATTAGATCTCTCCTTGAAGGTTTGAATACTGTTTCAATGAAGCACATCCATCTCCCCAAATAATACATCAAGAGGACCATTATCGTCTAGGAAGGAGCCTAGGACACGTATCGCCAATAACCTACAACGAACTTATTTCCGAGTTTCTTGGACTTTAATGATGTTAAAGTATCGAAAGAACTGCTTCTTTCCGTCAGAAGTTCAAGCCTACCTTTTCAGCCTGGAATGATATATACTCGTACAGGCATGTATGTATGTGCAGCCACAAATAAGCAGGATTAGAAGAAAACTATGGAATTCAGTGGCTAAGGTATTTGCCCTGGTTTGAACCAACCCTGCCCGGATTTGAATCCAGGTGGTGGACGGATTTTTCTGCGGTATCCTGACCCCTACTATGGATGTTATGTGGAGACAACTATTAGTGAGTATACCATACATATATACTATAAGTGAGTATGCCATACACCGGATGGGATGTTAAACTGCGGACCCCTTGGCGCCTTCCGTTAAGAGTAGGCTATTTCCGACGCCGGGCGTCTCCCCACTCTTCCTCTATTCCCTGAATATCTTTCCCTACCTAGTTACCCACCTATCCTTCTAGCACAAATGAACTCTGCTGTCGCCTCTCCTAATAAATACGACTTTTATAATCTAAAGAAATTTTAAAAGCAGCAAAACACACTATTCTGATCCCTGGGTTTGAGTGGCAGCAATCTTCCACAAAGTCAGCGGTACCACCAATGGATGTTACACGTTACTGGCTCAATATCTCGATGAAACAAACGACTACAGCCTGAAAAAGTATAAACGATAATTTCCAGGCGAGGTGTTTTAAAATTACTAGGGAGTACTCCGTAAACGCATAAACGAACCTGAGGATGAATTGGTGAAGAAATTGACAGGTCCTAATTTTTTAAAACATCTAGAGAACAGTAATCGTTGGATGTTTTAACGTCCTGTGAAACACCAATGCGCGATGTGAAAACAAGTACATGGCATTTTGAAAAATTTTCGCTTTCACTTTGATGTCTTCTTTCATTTTTAGACCTAAGACTGGTTGGTAGATATCGCAATCTTATTTCGTTGTATACCATTTCCAAGTCGTTTCGTTGCAGTATGGAATGCGCAATCGACATCTATTATTTGTTTTGGGTCTATCGATCTGTGTCGACTTACACTATTTTTCTCAGAAGTTCCCCCTCTAAAATAGTTTTATCCCGCCTACGTGCCGTAAAATTTCTACAGTCCATCTGATTTTTGTTTCAAGATTTTCCAAAGAGTAGGAGTATTTACCCTATCAGAAAATTCTCCTTCGTTTCTTCCGTCAGCTGTAGTTTGACAGCCAAGATACGCAAATTATCGGGCAGTTTCCAGTTGCTCGTTACAGTTAGTGCTAATGCTCGTATTTTTCCACTCTTGAGTATCTCTGACTTATTTTATGCATTTTCATGTCATATTGACCAATCAAGTTTCCATTTCAAATAAAAGCATACAGCTTGGGTAAAACTGATGCCGTCCAGTGATTTGAATCGAGGCCCTCCGGTCAGTAGACAATTACTTTAGTCCCTCTTTCACATATTTTAATCTTTCCTATCAGAAAATGGAGCTACCTGCTGCTAGGTTTGTGAAGCATTGTTATGAAAAACATAATAGTGTCACGACACTATGGGAAGAAGTTAGATGGGAGCCACTTGTTGACCGTAGGTTGAAATATAGGTTAAAAATACTGTGTGGTTTTGAGTCAGGTTCTTTATCCGAGGATGTTAATGACATATTACAGGTCCCGACTTACTATAGCAGATCAGATTACGTGTGTAAAATCAGGGAGATATAGTATGGTAGAACGGATAGATTTAAAATGTCGTTTTATCCTTGTGCCATTGTGGATAAAAATATATGCGAATACAGGGGCGAAGAAGATAATTAACATTGGTAGCGTACGTGTATACTTTTCCTATTTCCTCCATGAATTCTTAATAGACCCATTTTTATAACAATGTTCCTGCATGATTTCAATATTGTACAGTCACTGATTAATGCTGTTATTGAATGTTGTTGCGTAAGTAGCTTATTTCAATATGAACAACTCTTTTCGAGTGCAAATACGATCGAATAAAAATATCTGTGAAGAGATATTTCGTAACGATTGTTCATGCATGGCTTGGTGACCTAACACCCCCGCCACTCGCACTAACGGCGGTTTTCAGGGTATCACGTAGATGTCGATGAAAATACTATGAGAAATCTGGAAACACTAATTAATTTAGTAATCTTCACGAATAATACATTTTGAGTTGACATTCCAAACGAAACACTGTTTTAGTTTGGTCATATTTGGAACACGAGGCAAGTATTTGGGATCCATGGGAGAGAATACTGATTAAGGAATTGGAAAAAAGTCAAAAAAAAATCTGTTAGTAATGCTAAAAAAATTACTATGAGATAATAATGATCGTGACCGGTAGAAATCATCGCCGAGGAATCAGGTTGGTAGCCCCATGGGCGATGTATACAGCAGGAACGCTAAGAATGGAGAAACGAACAGATCACCCGAGTTTACTTGTGACACCGTGGGAATTATTATGACTCCAGGTAACAACGGAAACTTGGACCACCAGGATATAATAAGAGATAGACCGCGTGATATACAATCATAATTATAACAAATCAAACGTATAGACTCGTATGCTTTTAATTCAGAAAACTCAATTTGAAGTTTCACTCGTAACCTCCCAACGTCGTCTTCAGGTCTAAAGCCCAACCTGAAGATGACGTAGGACGTCGAAACCCGGGTCGTATCGAAATAACAATTTTTCTGTGGAATCACAAAGTTACCATTGTTTCATTTCCAATATGAATCGATTTCACAAAGTTACGCCGAATACCATCAATTATCGCATGATGTGGATAAGCGTGTACGTATGTGCAATGAGTAATTAGGCATGTTTAAGTGTACACATGTTTATTTATTTGTAAATATATATTTATATATAAGCATTAGTGTCCATTAATGCAGGAAAAACTGGTGTTCTTAGCAACCCTTGCTGAAAGCCTTTGTGGTAGCTTGTGGAGTATTTTGTGTGTGCAGTTCAGGTGAATTTTACAAAATCGAAAAATTCAACCCAAGTAAATGCTAATTTTCCCGTTCATTGATGCTTATCTTATCTTTTATCTATTTTAAGTCAACTCTACATATTGTTTGGTTATGAAAGGATACATAGTTTTTAAACTGTCAGTTGTCGGGACAAAACCCTTTACTCTTCGTTCTTTCTGCTTCGCCTATTCGGACGAGCTATAAAAAAGCCACAAATACCAGTGACACAACCTCATGAGAAATCATCATGTCGAAACAGCTCAATTACTCGTGAACACTTTCGGGAAAAGTTCTAGCGAATGGATACTGTCGACTCATCCCCATAAAAATGATGTACATCATTCTTTATAGACGTGGGGTCTTTGAAATCATTATTCCCTTTCGGCAACGTATTTTATTTAAACCCAGATGAGTATTTCACAACACAAAAAGTCATTTACCCACACCAAAACAAAAACCTAATAATTAAATTCGGTTTGATTTTCAGCGACAATGTATAAAACCTTATCGTGATCCGAACTTAAGTATCAAATTTTCGATGATTTCAATCGTCTGCCACATCCTAGTTCTCGGCCTACAGTTTAGCCAAAATCATGGTTATACTTGCGGGCAATATAATGATGGAAAACTAAGCAGCTTCCAAAACCCATAATCTAATAAAATATTGTAGGTTTTAGTTGTAAAATTCCGGTCTTGCTCAGCAACAGTACAAAATTACCTCATTCAGTTTTATTAAAAAAAGGAATACTTATTGGAATTGAGAAATGGGCGAATCACACATTAATTTTAACATTTAAAAATATTAAAATTTAGAAAGAAAAATTCAATAACTGTATCTTTCAAACAATTTTGAAAAACAAAACTTCGGAATGATCACCGCCTTAAATCGATGCGTTCACGTTCAACGATGTTCTTTTCATCCTGAGCACGGTCGTAGTCAATGTTTGTTGAAACGTTTTAAAAGACACCTCATTGGGTAAGTCCATTCATCCCCTCAAAACAGCATGTACTGTATTCCTTTGAACTTAATCAGAAAATATGAGTGCTCATTAGTACGTGGTAGATTGAGGAAGTCTCGATAACAATGGAGCGCTTCTCAGAAGGAGAGCGAGAGTAATAAAGCCTCGATTGCATTTCATTGTAGCAGCGTTATTGTGCAATCGAAAAAAAATTACAATAGACGCAAAATTGACTTATGTCACCAGTTATTCGTTCCAACAGGATTTCGTAGACAGATAAGAACCGCTTCTTTTGCAGTTATATTTTTTCATCGTAATCAGTCCAATAATTCAAGCATATTCGATGTGACGTAGTGTAATGGCAATGCATAAAATTCTGCAAACTGTGTCCTTTCTTTTATTACCGAAGCAGTATTTTTATTTTCAAAATTTTGGATCCATTTCTCGTACTTCTCACCTAGCATGGACAGTATCTTGCATAATTGTCCCAAATCTCTCAATAGTTTTGAAAATTAAAGAGAAATACATTGAATTTGGCATTTTTTCCATGCAGCATACGACCACGAATTCATCTGTGTTACCCGCCAGCCACCTCTAAGACCTTTCAGCGACTATTAGGATACTATCCTTTGGTCAGTAATCATAGGAGACCTAAGTCCTACATTTACAATGTCACGTTAAATCTAATCCTTATATGGCGTGGACGTTTACTTAACGTGGAAGTACCAACAAGTCCGATTTTATAAACAACCCCGACTTCTTGTTAATGAACACGAACATGCTGAACAAATAGAAGCCCTAAAACTAACTCTTGTGGTAACTTGAAGGAAACGAGCACTTCAATGATGGAATTGGACTTAACTAGTGACTAAAGTGATTATAAAACATATTTTGGGCTTCAGCTGGAGGTTACAGTTAACCTCCAGCTTAACGAAGCGTTATAAAACCGAGCCTTGATGTTTTAAAGTGTTCAATTGAGAAATGCGATCTTATTGAGATTACTGAAATCGAACATTTTACGAAGGAGTCTTCAAATCTATCGGCACATCGTATGAACATGCCTGCCTTATTTTTTCTGGGTTTCTAACCTGGCCTGGTTTCTGACCTGGTGTTATTGACGAATTCTTCCTCCAAGTTGGATATAATCTAGTGTCGTTTAGATTTTGCAAAAGATTCGGACTAACTTCTTACTTCCGGAGTGGCTTCTATCACAGTTTGCGTAAAATATGTAAGACGCCTCCTCGCAACTATCTTACATGGCCCTCAGGGAGCACCTGTGAACTTTATCTAATTCCTAGTTCCACAGTTCCTTCCGCAGAACCCCAATCCCTTACGTATATACTACCCGTGACCCAAATAATGTGAATTCATCTCTCTATTTTGTGGATTATTTTGTGGAAAATTGCCAATTTTAATTAATCATGATATTCCACCATTTCACGCCTAAAACGTCTCTTTTTATTCATCTCTCTACTTTAAATTAGATTTAGGTACCTATCACACATACTATGAAGTCAAATTTCATTAAGCTGTGCCCACATATAGTATTCCATGATGAACTCCCTATCGCCGATTGGGGTGGGAGATTCGTCAATACTTTAAGATTCCGAGTTGCTTAATTCAACTAAACGCAAAAATCTTGCATTTCACATTACTGACTTCCGCTCTACGATTCATTCGGCAATCAAAATATTGTAAAAATCGTAAGAAAGTCACCCCATGCTCTGCTAAATTCGTCTTTTCTCTGCACATTATTGTCATCGGAAACCAATCTAATTCTCCTGAGCTAACTTATCCCGCCAATGAATGTTTGGAATAGCGGGAGCGTTTTCACATCAGCCGATGGCTCAGCGCTGGGCCACCTCCATCTCTTTAGCCCTCGTGCAATTCCATTTATCAAATGAAATTTCTGTAGGTTATTAGGAAAATGCATACAATGGAAGCCTTCCAGGCACGATGAGAAGAAGCTAAGTTTTCTTTTAGAAATCGACTGCAAATTCGAGCATAACTACGTTATGGAAGCCAAAACTACGATTGCTCACTTTATAGTTCAATTACGTAAGCATCGACTCGCGCAATAATAAAACGGAAGATATGCAAGACGGAATTTCAATGCTAAACTAAGGCTCAAATACCAACGCGTTCCGTTCCTTTGAGGTTTTGAAAGCATGCACCTGCCTACATGCTACGATATTCATTTAATTCACGAGCACTTAGGGTGACTGAGATTTAACGACATCCCGGCATTTGTTAACGACAATTAGGGTGAAATGGTATCGGTTCCACGAAAATGTTGATTCAGTTATAACGAGCTGAGAAAACAAACTACGAATTCATCCAACGTGAAACTTTAATGCGCTGAGTTAGCCTCAGTTGAGGTCCTTAAGCTTGATTTTATTCTCAAACAATTAGCTGAGGGATAGGCGACTTTAAATGTAGCTCTTCGGCGGTCTATTGCTATTGACGGCCGGAAAATTTAAAATTTTAACTTCCACCATAGCCTCATTGAAGCCATTATTTACTTATTTTATAATTCATATCTTTAAAAAAATCATGTGCAAAATATTTATTAGTGTTAACAACAAATCTACAAATACTCCACTTACACTCCTTAGTCATATTTTCTCAAAATTTATTTAAATCAGTGAAAGCATATTGCTTTCGGGTGGTTAGTTAGAAACTGTCATGTTGTACGTGTCGTCACAAGCAAAAAAAGTGTTAAAAATAATTAAACAATATACCATGCCGAATCTTAGTTTTATTCTATCTCCATCTGCACCAAAAGTTTCCGTCATTTTCATATGTCATATAAAATGTCATTATTTCATACAACAAATTTCAATTCATTATTTCATATAACACAAATAGTATTTAGCCAATGCAGCATAGAACCAAGCCCTCTCAAAATAACTTCTTGAGGTGGTTCTCGGTGAGGATTAAATTAATGTTTTAGATAATCCGATAGGCTCGGCTGTTTTGACATAGTGCGTTTATTACAGAAAATAACGCAATAAAATATATACTTCTTAGGCCATGATCCTTTTTTTAATGCATTTCCTCCTGGGTCAGGCGGTCAGTCTGCCTGAAAATCTTTCTGAAAGAACGTCTTCCGTAACCTTTTCGATCGGCAATTCGTACGAGAAAACGCAAAAGTTATGAGAATAGTTAGGAAGAAATTATGGAATTGACGGGACCCCTCCGAGGGTGATTCACGCCTGGTATTTAAAGCCTTCGAAGCTCTTAGGGACGAGCATTATGATGCAGGTATCTGTAGGGGGAAATTCCATCACCCATCCCCACGGAATGATGTACGCATGAAGACTGTTGTGCGGCTGAAACCGCCTCAGCGTGCAAACAAACAGTATTCCTCCCACCTTACCAAATCATCGCTTCTGACCGTGAGGAGAGTATCTCGCCATCGTCTGGGAAGATGACAACCAGGTGATATTCACCGGCATCACTTTGTGGAGGCAATACACTTGCCATCCTCCTCCTTCCCCCGGCTCCGCTTACTCGGGCAGTACTCCATTTCGAAGCAGACTCCGAAGAAGTGTGCCTCGAAATCAGCCGACTGAGTGTCTCGGTAGATTAATTTTTCCTGCCCTCGCTCGACGCAGATTTCAACACATAAAGCAGACCGGGGTCGCGATACGGGGGACTCCGCCGAGACAACCGGGTGAAGACGCTCTAGCGGTTCCCATCACCATCGATTGATTGGCATTAAGAAAATATCAAAAAGCAAACAGTACGCTGCGCAAACATAGTTAGAAAAGTCGGGGTGAGAGGCGACTCTGGAATTTTTGTTTGCTTTGATAAGGCGTTGGATGAGTTTAATCTGCACAAACTTCGGAGGGTAGTTGATGAAATTCTTAGTCTCTGTGTAGGAGAATTTTATGTTGAAAAGAATTCCCGTGATATTTTGCAATATTTATCCAACGAGAATAGAAATAGTTGGAGAAACTGTCTCCGAAATGAGTGACCGTGCGAAATATCGTTGCTCTATTCTCCCGGGGATGTTGACTCTGTTTGACACTGAAAATACGTATCGCTGTCGAAAAGAGTCAAAATATTGACACTTGAAAAATGAACATATCTCCAATAAAAGTTTCTACAACTTAAACCCATCAATATAATATCAGATTATTCACCACTGACGACTTCTCCTTTTTACCGCACTTGAAACTGAAATGACCTTATCAGAGAATGACTCAGAGAATTAAAGGAAAACACGTGTAGGAAAGTGCAGAGATTGGTTTGAGAGGTTCAATTCTCTTCACTAAAAATCAAAATTAAAAAATTAAACTTAAATCGAAAGGATCCATTGAAGCATGATGTCGATAAGCATGCATGTGAGTAAGCGCACGTGTGTTTATGCATATGCAAATGCATAGTTATTTATATACATTACTTATAAAAACCATAAACACAGTAATCAACCCGAAGGTCGGTTTAGTAGGTGATGGTAGAGCTCACCCATGTACCAAGCCCGACGGCGTGTGAATATTCACCCATCAGTGGGTCAGTTCCTTTCCCTGTGCCGGTTATGGTATCCCAGGAAGATCTGGTACCCGAAAAATCAACTAGCTTGGGTGGAGCTGCAGGTGCCTTGCCCAGGAATCGAACCCGGGACCCTTCGGTCAGTATTCCAAAGCTCTACCCACTAGACCACCGCGACCCGCTTATATATGTTCAATATTTATTTTATGTATTTATGTACAAGGTAACTCTTATGCATAAATGTTCACGAAAGGCTGGTACCCTAACACTCAACGCCACAATCTTTGCGGTAGATGGCGGGATGTTACGTAGATGACATTGGTTAGGAATTATAGAAATTTTCAATCACAGACACTTCCCACTTTCTTGAAAACCTTTGGATTTAATTTTTAAGGAAACATAAATATACGAGTATTTCACCGATAAAACCAACTTCGGGAATGTATCTGTATCATATACGGACTATTGAATCAAAACTCCTAGAACTTACCCAAATACCCTTTTTATTGTGTTGTCGAGCCTATCATCAACTATCCAATGACATAGGAGCTTTCTCATCTTTGACGTCATATCAATAAACATCTGTAGCTTTAAACGAACAAGACGGAAACTCTCGCCATAGCCAAAAGAGTTGTTTTCCCAGAGTTTAAATGTGATGAATCAAGTTGTAATTCTCGGACGGAGGGAAGCAATACAAACGTGGGCCATTACCCCATGTACTTGTCCTGTTGGAAGTTTTCTTATCCACTCAACAGTGTACACAGACTTCATGAGGTCAAAGCATGAGACGCGAACGGTTCCATCCCATTCACCTCTCGTTGTGTCTAGCCTATCCCTAATCCCACGATCCTAAGGGATAGGTTGGATTAACAACTACCGAAAACACCCGACCGAGGACCGCCCCCCTCAAATCACGCGCAGTTTTGAAAGCCCGCATTGCCCGGCCACCCGTTTAATTATTCTCTCGGCACCAACGTAACTCCGAATGCATTTCGCCACTTAATGATGCAATTATAACTGCAGAACCTCGCACACATATTTAAACAGGCGAAATGAATACGACCGTCGCAACCCGACGAGCACGAGAGTAGAATAATCGCCAGTCAAAACAAACGAGCGACGCTTTCTATTTCGGGCCGGTCCCCGTCTCCTTCTCAACTCGTTTCTTGAAGCTGACCAAATGGCAAGGCGAAAAATTCTAGGACGGGGTCTTTTAATCTCCCGTTACCTGTGGTGAATTAATGAACGAGAGAAGGCGACATCAAGAGAATCAAGATGGAGATAGCTTCTCCCACTCGGATGCCTGTGGAGTGAGAAGGGCGTGCCTCGAGCAGCAGTGAAAAGACACGCGATATAGATTCGTCGGGATAGTAAATAACAAGGTAGAAAAAAATTTGGACCATCAAAGCAGCTGCGGGGTTCATTAAGAAGCCGGAGAGAATTAATACTTAGGGCGAACCTTATTCGGTGAGGCGACAGATTTCTTTCCCTCCACACGACGCGCGTTTCCCAGGACAGGATTTGCCGGTTTGACCGCTAGAAGAAACTACTTTAATGACGTCATGGTGACTGCAGATTCGGCCCAGCATGACGACCCTCCCCGGGAGAGGTCTGGGGATGACGTCAGGTAAGTAATACTGACGTAGCAACTGATCGGAAGCCAGATGAATCATCTTTTAATCTTTTCCTTTTGAATGAGCCTGACATTTAAGATGTTGCCTTGCACCCGACATAGAAATCCAGTCGGGGGTGCTTGGGGCCCTTCGCACAAGGGCTTCATCATCTCTATGGCCAAAGATTTCAACCCTACACCTACAGACTTTCCCCTTACACCCATTGACTCGGAGGGGCCAAAAAAATTGGCTGACCACGCAAAATACCGCAGAGTCACGCTATCGTCAAATCTTATCGGGAAGGAAAGCACGTTAGGAATATTTGAGGATCAACTTGCAGGAGATTAGGGTTCATCAAAATAATTGTGTGGAAATAAGCGAGAGAGAATGCTGAGGGGGGTCTTTCTTTCGCGTTGGTTAGACCTCACCTCGAATACGAGTACGCGTCCAGTATTTGGGATCCTGTGCAGAAGAACTTAATTTCAGAACTGAACAGGATACAAAAGAAGAATTGTCAACCTCGTGAACAATTGTTATGAATGAACTGGAAGCATTACATTATTATTGGAAGGCCCTGGAGAATCTGTTAAATATTAATATCGCAGGCGCTATTTAAAATTTAACAACCAAAACTTACTTGAGATTATCACTAACATAATCATGGTGCAGGATTACATTGGCAGACAAGAGCTAAGTAAAGGGAAACTTCAGAATCTATCGCCATAAAGAATCACTTGTCCTTCGCACAAATCGAGTACATAACAACACGAAACATAATGAACTCCCAATCAATATTGGGAGTGTATGACCTAACACCCTCTGCCACACCCCATACGAGATGGCTCGCAAGATAAGGCGTAGATAAATTGCGAAAAAGGTCACAATGATTTCTTCCGCAAGCTGCTCCACAAATGTTGCTCTCTGTGAAGTTTTTGCGCCTGCCTTGAGCGAGCGACACGCAGAAGTCCTACGGGCGTCATTTTCAACCATCATGTTGCCACGGCCAGGATTTCCTGTGGAATTACAGAGTTAATGGGTACTTACAGACTTATGGGAGATCCCTGACGTCATTTTGGGAGGAGAGGGGAGTCAATCCTAGCGTGATGGGGTGTCACAAGAGGAAAGGGTGAGTCGCTAATTATCTGAATCGCCGTGATGTCATTTACGGACGGAACTCAAGTAGCACAAAGGGACAGCCTAGAGTAGGCCCTTAGTACCCCTAGGGCGTCCCACGGTCATTTCAAACAATTAATACCCCAAGGTCTACCCTGATGACCAATGAAGTAGATCGGGCAATGGTCAGTGGGGTCCACAAGGTCGGAGGACTTGGAATTTTGGAGGAGACACCGGGAAGAGACGGGGAGTTCCAACATGAGTATTAGATGTATCAAAAGTAAAAGCTTTCAGATGGAGCCACGGCCTCATAGGTGCATAGCCTTAGAGAGGCTCTCTCAAGAAAGAAGAGTCTGTCAACCCTGTAGCGACACTCTGTAACGCGTTGAAGACGCGTGAGTGATATTTTTTGGTTTACTATCTTTCTAAGTGACTTGCTAGCTTCCCAGGTTATCGCCGAAGCTTCATTAACGAAGTTAAGTAAAACTGGTTACAGAATGCATAGTCAGTAAGAGTTAATCGTCGCATGCGATGAATTCTGTAATCGTTGGGTGATAGACTCTAAATGAGTAACGGAATAGCTCTATTTAAAGACTGAAATGCCATTATTTTGCTACACATAATACAACGATTGACGAAATCAGCTGTTTGATGATACCAATGTTTACTTGAGGACAGAATACGTTACAGAAAAACATGGAACATGGTATTAAAAACAACACTAATAACAGTTAGATGGAAATTTTCAGTGTTCTCAACTTTTCTTCAAGGCTGTTGAAGAATCATAAAGGTTGAGGGTTAGAAACCCGAAAATTTCCATGCAAGCGTTTATGTGTAGTATTGTTTTTCCTATGCTTTTTCTTCGTAAATTCACATGCCTGCATAAACGACAAACACAATACTAGTGGGGAAAATATAAGGGCGCGGATTCAGAGCAGAAAAAAGTCTCCTTGACCGGGACTAAATATCTACACAATATCCCGCAAGCCGCCGTAAGGTCGTATGGCGCGGGGTTATAGGACATGAACGGAATAAAATCACACGCAAAACTAACAAAACCACGCCAAATGACACCCACAAAAACGAATATATTCATGAAAAACCCGTTTTAACTTACACACATGCAAATACAGGACATACTATGCTAGCGTTTAATCTTGTACCCGACTATAATTCGAATGATTTTGCTATTTCTATTATTTATGTCTTTAGTTTTAGTATGATCAAATACTGAGACCATTAGTCAATTTATTTGAGAAAAATAAGTGAAAATACAGTAGGATGAATAACATACATAAATTTCGACGCTGGGACTGATCAATTGGAACGTAATTTCTGCAAAATCACATTTTTTTCACTTTTAAACCCTATTTTGTGCCATATTTTTGCTCACATTATTGTAAATTATTATGCAGCGAAACATGGACACTCAGAAACGAGAATTTTTTCAATTGTTATAAGGAGTCTGAGCAATTAAAAAGATGGTATTTTTTGGAAATATGAAAACAACACCTGCGGTCACTGAACAAAATTCCAAATAAAAAACTTCGCAGAATATATTTTCGAGGAAATCGCAAATATTTAGGGTATGTACGATTGTATGCAAGCAGTCACGACTTTCGATTCATCTGAATTTGGAACTCCGAGAATCTCTGATTTGAGACACTGGCGTTTCTGGAATTTCTGAATTCTTATGTTCTGCTATTATTTTTTTATCGAAAGCCGATTGACTAAATTTCAAGCATATAATTAATTGATTTCGTAAAGTAGAGTGGAGCAAGGCATTCTTTTCAAGAAATTAAATTAATTGTAAGAGATATTTCGTAATATGTCAAAGTGAAAGCAATTCAAAGCTGTCGAACGTGTAAACACAGTTTTCTCATTCCAACGACTCTTGAATTTTTTTATACGAGTAAACCAGTACTGTGGGCAGAAATCATGTGGTGCTATCGTGAAGATTTTCCGGAATCGAGCTGAGATCAATGTAGAACATTAGTAAGCACATCAAGAAGAAAATGTTAGCAGAAAAAAGTAATACATGTCAGAGCCATTTTTGCGCATCGATTACTAGGGGAACTTCACAAAAAATGTTTTATGTTAGTGCTGACGACGAAAAGTGCTTGCAAAAAATTACTGAAGGTTGCTATCCATAAACATATTTCAAAAGTCAGACAATGAATAAAAAAGTGTCACAGATCACGACATCGTTTTTTAAACTATAAATATGTTCAAGCTTGAAGCCACAAACGTTATTTCCTGCAGACTCTATGGTTTCGATCTCCTCTTGAATGCAAATACCATCTAGAATGATAGGATTCTACTTCCGCAGTACGTCGGCGTGTATCAACGCGTGGACGTACTGTCCAAGTGAGTAGGAGAGATGGAAAGGCATCCAAGAAAACAATATTGCATAAATAGTATTAGTTGATTTTACTATACTTTTTTTATACGATTTTACTAAATTTTGGAGGTGAATAATCATTTGGTCAGTATGAAGTGCTTGAATGAGAGTGAAGAACACAATTCGTTAACCAGAAATCGAAAGTCGATCAAAAACTTTTGGAAAACGAGCAAAAGCTTTTCACTTCATGCTTGAGATATGAAAAGCAAACCGGAATTCCTGGGAGTTGCTTGGATCGTTGAGAGTGATAAAGAGCAATTAGATTTGTGCCCGGGGTCCTTCCTCCAACAGGAGTATCAAGAATCCTTATGTTCAAACAGGAAGCGTCGCATTAATATAGGGTAGCCTGGATTGGGCCAAAATAGTATTACACTTAACCTTCTACAAAAATACAAATTAATCGAGTTTTTAACGCTCATGGAGGAGAAATCTTAGCGCTGTAAAACATTGGAGGGCGGGCACCCAAGTGAGAAATAAGATAAATTGAATACCTTACTCATCGATGAAAAGAAAAGGAGAAATATTCTGACATCTCCTAATCTCCGACCAGGTGGCCAATGACGAGTGAGGAGCATTTACGCGTTATTGATGAAATTACACTTCCCAAAAATAGTTTCAGGAGGAAGGAAGAGTCGCCCCGAACCAGTTAATGATTTGACAAGGAAAAGGGTCGCGCGGGGGGGAAGAAGGCGAGCATTTGCCTTGTTCGGGGCGTTCGGTGGTGGTTGATGATGGAGGAGCCCCCGAGAGGGCGGGGACTTCTCAGGAGAGGCGATTCATGCGGTCCAAGGTTTGTGTTCGACGACTCGGCACTTCCTTCTTCCACGCCGAGGTGAAGGACGAACGCTCTCAGGTGGCAAGGGCAGGTGGGACGAACACAAAGAGAGCGGGGAATAACCTGCCGCCAATTCCGACTCCAGATGGCAAAGCTTTTCCCGCGTGTGCGTGTCTCGAGAAAAACAATGGACAGGGCCAGTAGACAAAACATTATCAAATACTACTTCGTTTAAACACATAACACAAAAAGTGACCTGGCATGATTCAGTTACGAATTAATAGCTATATTTATTTATATATATTTATTTGTTTATTTGGTAAAAATTGTGCACATACTGCAGGATTGCCAATTTATAGTGACACATATTTCAGCAACATGTAAGGACACAAACATAAAAACATCAACTAGACTATAATTAGCGTAGTTATTACAATTTTAATTTTCATAGAAATAGCAAGCAGTAAAAAAAGCAACAAAACCGGAATGTGGGAGTGAAAGGAGAGATTGTGCTAGTTCTTTCGAGAGAGATGCGTCAGAGAAAGGTTTATAAATGTGTTGGCTGGTAGTGAGAATGGGTCAATGCTTTCGGGAAGGGAATTCAGTGAAGCAGGGAGACAGAAGAAAAGGGAACGTTTGGTGAGGGACAATCTGGGAACGGGTTGGTGGACTGAAGAGTGATTGCGGGTAACTCGAGGGGGAACTCTGAAATTGATAAGGGAAATTAGTTCAGGACAGTCATTAAAGGAGTTAAGGGTATTATGCATGAGTTTTAAATCGGATTTTAAACGTAGAGTGGAGAGATTACAAATCGAGAGCGAGGGAAAAGTGATTCAGTGGGCGAATCCCGAAGATATTGTACCTCTGTACTTAACAATTTTACTGAAAATATTTGTTAACAAGTTGAGGGTATTAAGGTTAGATTGGGCAGACACAGACCATATAGGGAGTATAGAATCCTCACTAGGTAGGCTTAATTTCAGAACTAGATCGAGTGCAATGTAGAGCAGATTGGCTAGTGAAAAGTTGTCATGGAAAACGTAGCAGCGTCACGACACAATTGAAATAATAAGTATGGGAGCCACCAGTTGACCGTAAGTGGACATAGAGATTAAATTTACTGTGTAAATTTGAAGAGGTCACTTATCCAAGAATTTTAGAGACATATTACAGACCTTGTCTTACTTTGGTTAATCAGATCACGTATATAAAATCAAGGAGATAGATTGTAGAAGGGTTAGATTTAAAATGTCGATTTTCCTCACACAATTAGTGAACAAAATATATATTCTTGCAGGCGCGAAGAGAATCATTAGTATTGGTAGTGTGTACATTTTTTCGTTATTATGCTCGCATCTTAAATACACCCATTTCTCACACATTTTTCCCGCATTAATTGAATATTGTCCCGTTACTGCATATGTTTGCATGCAAAAAGCTGTGGTGACTAACCTTATTCGAACAAATACCTGTGTAGCTATTATTATTAGGTAATCTTCCGGTTAAGGTAGGTTTTTGGATGGACACAACTATCAAATAAACATTTTGTAACTCCAAACCAAACCCAATCCAGCAACCTAATCTACATCAGGTCCCTCTTCATCTCTGTGTACTTCTTTCCTCCCTTCATCCCGTCCAATATCCCTATCCTGTTCCTGCCCTTTCCTCGCTTGCCTAACATTCTCCCCTCTATTGCTTTCTTCAACATTCCACTACCGCTCAATACGCCTTTCATCCATTTTTCCTGCCTCCATAGGATTTCTCTTAACAAACCCATCTCCTCACCCACCATCTCCAGTACCTCCTCATTTGTTTTCCTTTCGGTCCATTTAACCTTCTCCATTCTTCTCCACACCCACATTTCAAAAGCCTTCAATCTACGTCTATCCTCCTGCTTCAGCGACCACGTTTCCGCGCCGTGCATAGCTACGCTCCATATTAGAGTTTTTCGAGTCATGTCTTAACATCCCTACTCAGCGTCCCCGTCATCAACTCCCTCCTCCTTGAGAAAGCCTCCTTGCCTAGCGCAATTCTTCTCCTTACGTCCCTACTACTTTGACCGTATTGGTCCAAAACACTTCCGAGGTATGTAAACTGCTCTACCTGCTCTATTTTTTCCCCGCCTATTTTAATATTTAGCTTAGCCTTTTTCTTTCTGGAAAATCGCATAACCTTTGTTTTATTAATATTGATTCTCATCCCATATTTATCGCACTGAAACTCCAATTAACTCAACAATGCTTGCAACCCCTTGGCTGACTGAGCAACTAATGCTTGGTCATCAGCAAACCTAACCGATTAAGCTAAGCTATAGATGCACTGAATTTACATGTATAGCTGGTGACCTAACGCCCTCCGCAACACTACCTTGTGGCGGCTGGCGGGATATTTTGTAGATGTAGATATAATTACGGCAAAAATTGCAGCAATTTCCCTCCGACCTGAGGACGAAAACTGGAATGCTAGCAAAGCTGTTATCAGCCCAAGTCAGCAAACGCGGTGGAAACCCGATTAACTTGCAGAGTCGAAACTTATCGATTCATCGAACCCATGCCGTGGAAACCTCCGAATGAACACAATGCCATGCTTTCTGTTCCTTCATAACAACTCTTCAGGAAATGCGTAGACCTTCTTCATACCTTGTTTAATTCTGTAATTAAATTCTTCTAGGTAGGATTTCAAATACTTGATTCGTACTCAAGGTGAGGTTTAAGCAACAAGAAATCGTTTAAGTAAAATTAGAGAGATCATGAGTGGAAAAGATAGATTTAAGATGCCATTTTTCCCACAAATGTAAATGAATTAGAATAACGCTGTGCGACCGCTCTAGGGAGGGGGGGAAGTATTCTGGGTCAAAAGTTGTGCGGTGTGTATTCACCCTGCCACACACCATAGCGGCGGTATGGAGGGCATCACGCATGTATGTATGAAATGAAACCTCTCCACCAATGTTATCCCTACCCCTCCTAGTCGCTAGGTGTAAGGGAAAAATTGCGAAGAAACGTAAACACTTACGCGAACGCCTAACTCTCCACTTTAAGATTCCTGTGATTCTGAGCGGAATGAACCGGAGGCATATAGCGGAATGACTTACGTGGGCGAAGAAGTGGATCGAAGAGCGCAAGTGGAAATGGCCATGAGGATGAGAAACAGAGGGGGGGGGACGGAAGGTAAACTGAATGGGGAGAGGGGAGAGGAAATGAATGGAGAGGAGATTGCCGAAGATGCTTCCAGACTCCTTAATCAAGTAAGAACCGTTGGAAGCATCTCAAATCAGATGGCATGTAGGAAGACAATCCGGTGGCGTATGTATGCAGTCGTGCCAACGAATCGAGCGACGCTAAAATGACGGTCGAAGGCAGGGACGTTGTCTGCCCGAGAATTCCGATGTGCATAAGCGTTTTACGATTCCAAGTTCCGCATTATGTAAAAAAGCCATTCAAAATAAATTTTTAAAATGCGATACCCGTGATTATAGATATAAAATAGATCAAGAAACCACAATTAATTGATAGGGAGGGGGAATATGGCGTGGAACTTTATAATATAACACTTTCTCTGTCTACTGAAGCTAAAAAAAATATTTTTAGAACAAATGAATTAAGAAGTTTTCCTCTTTCAAGAAAGTGGAGATTCAAACGTTACGATGGCATTAATTTGTGGGTTCATGCATCCTGGAGGACATACTCCTGCCATTACGAAACAAGCAACCTGGCCGTCTTATCAGAACTAGGATGACAATCACTCACAGATCGAAGGTTAAATAATAGACAACAAAGTTTACAAATTTTAGGAGCAGTTTTATTTCGTCAGTAGGTTAAAAATGTATTGTAAGGACGATCGTACTATGAGAAACCATAAAAACAAGATTAGATATTAATTGTAAGAGAAAAACCTCTCCGTTCTAAAAGGTATTTGATTAACGCGTAAAGAAATAAGGGAATTTTCATTTAACTTCGTTATTTTTATATTTTTTAAAGCTCACATGTATTTTTTAAAGCTCAGGTGTATCTTGCAAGCTACCAATAGGGTACGTGTCAGGGGGTGATTACACACCAGACTACTTTTGACCCAAAATACTTTCCTTCCTAGCACTGTCGGACAAACTTTATTATGATCCCTTATCATTCGCAGGAAAATGGCATCTAAAATCTATCTGTTCTAAGAGTTGCTTCATTAGGATTCGGAAGATTATTTGGTAGAGGTAGGATATTTAGGGAATGGGGGAAGGGCGGAGAGAAACCCGGCGTTGGCATTAGCTTGCTCTTAAAGAAAGACGCTGAGGGGTCACGCACCTTAACTTCCAATCTGACGGACTTGACTTGATGATTCACTTGGTGTGCTCTCTACATAACCAAAGTAGGAACATTCTGAAGAATTCTGCTACAGCAAGGATTCGAACCCGGGGTTCTGAAGTGGAAGACCAGTACACTAGCCGCCGCAAAAACCCGATCCCCTTTGACAGGTGTATCCTTCAACCACGATCGTCACTATTAGACGGTAACCACGGCCGATAGGACGTATTACGCAAAGACGAACAAATCCCAAAACTGAACGGAAACAATCGATAGAAATTACAAAAGAGAGAACGCTCCAACCAATTTGAAGGAATCACTTTACGTTCCAAAATGCATAAATATAGGCCTTGCATAGCTGAGATCCGCTAAGTCAAAGTGCAATGGGCATGTTTTACCTTTTCTCAGAGAATCTGCCCATAAGATGGCAATGGACGAGACAGTGATCGAGGATTTCTTTTACTTCACCAGACGTGTGCGCAACGGAAAAAAATTGCAAGAAAAGAAAAAAATTCGATTAATGCAGTCAAGTTTAACAGAAGGCCTTGATTCGGGCATCTTCGTGCCACTTTTACCTTCGACTTTCCTAAATTTCAAACTACTCATCTTCAAGTACTCAAATACCAAGGGACCATGGATCATTTGGTTTTTACATTCATGTCTTATTTACGTGATATTGAATTTCTCTGCAACAATTCAATTTACATTTAGCCAAGCGTACTATATCCCTTGGACTTTATATCACTGCTACGGCTCCCGAGCGAGGTCACCGAGGATCGAGAACTCTAGTGTGTTTGCTCTACCCTACTCTCACTCCTCATACCTTTGACACGCTTGCGTTAATTGAGCTCCTTGACGCATTAATTCTGTAATGCCGGCGGCGCAATAGTCGCACGCTCATTAACACTATAGAACTGAGCTAGGAAGATTTCACTGCGGGGAAGAAGCAGCTAATTGCTCGCGTAGATTATGAATGAGGCAGTTTTTCATATAAAGAATATGATAGGCGTGCTAGTAGTCAACATCCGATGATGTAGACAATAGAATCATATTAGTAGAATAGAATTCTACTATTATTAGTGATAATAATAGTAAAATTACTATTAAATAGTAATAATAATAAAGGAATTCTATTTCGCAGATCGTTCCTCTAAACTTGTCCCAGAATCGTTTAAATCGATTAAAAAGCAAACCAGTTAAATTATTAACGGCTAGATTTATTGAATTCTTATTGTGCATGCTTGCATTGGAAGCACCCCTTGTCACACATCTAGCGATGACAGGTAGGTTACGCAGTACCTAAATATAGAAGTGGATAACAGTTTAATTAAATTTCATTCTGACCAAGATCATTCCAATTTGTAAATATAACATGAACGTACCTACGGTCGTGAAGCACTGAAAAACGAAATAGCTGAGACTATAAACTTGAATGGCCCTACGTTTGTTTAAGGGGGGGGGGACTAAAAACAAAGTTACATGTAAGGGGAGAGATAGCGATCACAAACTTGGTCACTTGGATGTATTTGGGAAACAGTGAACCACGTGTTATTTCGGTAAAACCGGTACTAGCTCAGGTTTAACAATGAATCATCAATAACATATTATCACCCAATTACGCGGTGATAGGATATGATTTTATATAAATAATTGGTTTATGCATTAACCATTATGCGCACATAGTTCAAGTTATATTAATACTAATCTACGGCTTTAAACAATTATCTTTAAAGATCGCTTCGATCAAGAGTATTTACCTCTTGAAGGCATGTTTTTTAGCCCTAAAAATATAATAAAATAACAATGAGTGCTTAAAGAAACTCAAGCTTCCATTGGACCATTTCAAGCATAAAGAGCAACAAAAATTGAAAAAAATAAATATTCCAAAATTTTAAGGAAATAAATAGGACTACTTCTTACAGGGAACGCTTGTAATTTCCATGCTGAGATGATGTCCTTGCTCAAGAGCACTTAGCAACTGGGTTCTTTTTCTGGAAAGGGCACAAATAGACTACGAAATATGCATATCGCGAACTTTATCTTGAAGTTCGCTACCTTGTAAATAACTCTCCAGTAAAAGTTATCTCCCCTTCTCCCACAGCTTCTTTCACGGAAAGAAACGGAAAAACTTTGAAAACTGATCACGAGCACTACTACCTTGTATTATACCACGGATACGAAGCCACCAATCCTTAATTTGCACAACTTTACATATTCAAGGGACCATGTGAAATTTTAGTAAAGTTGCCCTTCGTGTTGCAAGTTTAGTCACAGAAAACCTCCCTGTTACTCGTCACGAGCTATCTCAATCACAGTTATTTACGTATCTAGTTCTTAATTCCGGGTCCTACTTTATACGAATGCATTTTTATATGTTCATTATTGTTTTTCTCTATTGATGCCCCAGAACCTGTCAGTTTCAGATTCAAGTCTCACGAATCTTGAGTGCCATCTCATAATTTTTCGATCAGATGCCTTCTCATCACCATCAAGCTCCCAAACCGAAACGAACGTCCAACATCGCAGCGCGAAAGAATTTTATCGGAGTTTTGGATACCTACTTGCAGTATAAGTTGTTTCGCATTTAAAAATGTCTAATTGCGATAAAAATATTAATATTAATTCACAAGGGAGAATCGAATGACTGTGTGACAGAATTCCATCTCTAAAAATATTAGTATTTAACGCATTGATATTTATTTAAGGGTGTCTAATTTTAAAGGCACAGTTGGTCTTAAAGGCACCAAAAAGATGGTTCAAAATATATTAAGTCTACTTGACTTTGCTACTTCAATCAGAAATTGTTTAATCGAATGCATTCTTCCTAAAATTTCACTTTTCCTAGCGTTTAAGCTTCGTCTTTTGAAATCGAAGGGTACGCCGCTTTCATTGGAATCTCTAACGCATTCCTCGGGGTGTGCTGTTAATTAAATACTCAAGTTCCGTTACGGGAAACGTCACTATGCAAACAGCATGAGGTCGCTAAGTTTGAACTTGGAAACTGACCGTGGAACTGACAGCACCGCAGATAACTAAGCTTCCCTCCTTTTCCAGTACCAAGCAGACCTAGACTAAACTAAACCAGACAGCCCCTCAAATGTAGGTGAATTCATTTTTTTAAGAACTGTTATCATGCGTTCGTAAAAGTATTTTCAAACCAAGGTTGGCAAGCTTTAAGCTTGTTCCCTTTAGGCCCCCTGGTAACCATAAAATACGATGTATTTAAAATGTTATAAAAGCATTAAAATTGAAAAACATACTCTAAAACTAACGTAACGTAAATGAATATAAATATTCGAAAGGCTTATTTTGAGCATACATCACCTAAATGCAAGGTTAAAACGCGTTCAATTAATGCACACAGAATTTTTATCGAGAGCATCAATGTGTTTCGCCAATTCAAGCGAATACGAACGTTAAAAATATTTAAAAAATATTTCTGACCATACAAATATTTCAAACTTGCACAAATCCTAAACGCTCATTAATAGTTTAACAATTACCGTTAGTAGTATAAATCCACAGGTCATAAGTATGCATTAGAAGGGGTCTGAGCAATCAGGCTCAGAGTACTCTCTCAATTCTTATATTTTTGATAAATATTTTCAACTTTAAAAGTTATAAATTGTTCATTACCAAGCCAATTTGATCTCATTTGATTAAGGGGACAATAGGGAGATTCAAGCAACGTCCTTTAAGTGGTGGAAGGTAATTTCGAAATAAAAATAGAGATTAAAACCAATAAAATGAATGTCATATTCTTATCAAAATTTTATCGTGTTTTCTAGAAGAGTCGCTAAATAATTGAAGAATGATTGAAAAGTTCAACGTAGTTCATAATAGTGTGTTTAATTTGAACTTTATGTTGCCATACCTGGAAAGCTCACCTTCTTTTAGCTGATAAATCTTCCCCTAAGCGGAATTTAAAACCGAAACCATGAAAGAGTGACGAAGTCAACACTCCCAGACTTACCCGGCCAAAATTATTTATCAGTAAATATGAAAAATATTTGGGTAAAAATAATCTTTTCATAGAACTTTAACGTGAATGAAGGGAGAACACTTGTTAAATAAAGGAGGAGGAAGAGAATAGGTGTCTTGGGCGAAATGAAGGAAGCCAGAAAGTCCGCAGATTTGAAGTTTTTATTACTTATAGCGTTCGGTGTCACGTTGTGACTTGTTAAGGAAGGTTTCGAAATTTAGTTAGTTTAGTAAAAGTTTCGAAAAAGACAGTTGAATGACGTTAATAATTCAACTAAAGTTATTCTCCCTGAATCCGGCTGATGCAGGCAAACAGTGTTTAATTTACATAACAAGTCCGATGGTTTTAATGTCAAGGCTTACAATAACGAAACAGAGATAGACCTTAAATGTAGATAATCTTGACTGAGTCACGTAAAGATAATTTAAATGCAAGATTTGACAAAGCTAAAAACAAGAAACCTTAATGTAGTGAAAATGAGACAATGTTAATGTAAAAATCATCCCCCTTGACCAGAATTCAAACCCTGTCTCCTCGACATCCAGCCGAGTTCCGGGATATTTAGACATGAAGTTTTTCATTAAAAATGGGGACAACGCTGTCACTGAACCAAAACAATGACCACTATAATAGCTTTGGATTAGTGCCTATACAAAATATATGTTTTCTTACGACGCGACACGCCTAGGACTCCATGTGTGTTTCTTCTCAAGCAGACCCCTAATCTAAAGGCAAACTCGGGATGATCAAGGAAAGATTTCTTACTTCCCTTCCAGGTGTGCAACGAGATGTCTTTCCACGATTTGAGGCAAACGCTATAATTACATGACATCCTATTAGGTGTATTTAAGTTTAAATTATCAGTGCGTTAGTAGTCGACTAAAAACTTATACGAAAAGAGAAAAATATTTCATTGCCACATTATCATCTAATTAGCAAACAAGGTGAAAATATCAAGTTTTGGCGAGAATTAATGTTCCTAAGGCATAGTTGAAAACTTATCATTCTTTAATTGCTTCTTCAAATTTTTCGTTAGCATCTTAGGACATTTCGAGGATTGTACGGCGACACTTACTAAGATAAATGACCATGAGAGAAATTACCTTCTTCTGTCTATCTAATGGAATTTGTGATTGGTGGTAGTAAGGTGTCACTCGACAACATAAAACATTAAAAACTTGCACGTCCGAGAATGTTCCTATCACGTAAGCATAAAGAGAAAACTGGTTTCGGAAAAGTCTCAAATATAATGGTAGAGAGCCTCATTTGAGAAATGTAAGCAGTATTCCGTTACACATTACTGTTGAGGGAGGATATGACATAATTTAGGAAAAGTTCATTTTAGAGAGCGTATTGAACGTTAAATTTTTGTCCCTATGTCAAACTAAATTCTGGTTACCTCTTGCCAACAACCTAAATAACAATGATTTATCGAACTGACAATTTTTTGCAATCCAATATTAATTTAGAGTAATGGGATAAGCCCCAAAAATAGGCTTCGAGACGCGGTAGACGAGATAGTAGACGTCGACTTTAAAATTTTTGGAAACGTATTAAATATCATGGAAATTATCCCCAGATATTACTTCAAATTGGTTTTTGTTTCCTGCGATTAGTAAAGCCCATAAGAAAAATACTAACTATTTTTTTCATAAACACACAAACACACGATTCGATAACTACACCATCTGAAAAATTTCCCCCTTGATCGAAACACTAAAATGTAAGTAATTTTTTCCGTGGAAAGCGATTTCAAATATAACACATTGATTATTCGAATTCCTCATTATTGTTCAAGATTTTTTCCTAGGACACCAATAAGGAATAATGGGAGAGATTATATTAATATTAATGGCATGGCAGGGAAACCAACGACCTTACTTGTTTAAGGTTTTCTCATTTAATAGGATGGACCAGCTCAAGATATGTTGATTGGATTATTTCACGTAAAGCCATCAGAGTCACGTCTCGACACTAATGCTGGTCACGGGACTTCAATTCTTTGAGATACAGCAGTCACAGGTGAAGATAGCTAAAGAGGAGTATAGAATTCATTTCATAAAACCAAGCTTGCTCAATCAATGGATATAAGTTCACCGAATTATAAAATTTCAACAATATGAAAGAATATTGTATAAGACTATGATATAAATATTTCACTGGAACTGGATCTCAAGGCACGAATTTATATATCCTCTAACTCGTATTTTATTCTTTAAAATGCATATAAATTATAGTTTTTAACATTCCCATAAATCATTTGTTACCTTACTCAAAGGACCTGGTCTCTGAATTGATCAAGGTACGTAGAAATACTGCCTCCTTTATTACAAAAAATATGAGGGAAAGTGTCACACGATTACTGGAAAATATAAGATGGGGACCGTCGGAATTGCACATAGTATTTGCAAGACACAACTGATTGGGTTAGTACAGATCATTATTGGTAATGCTGGCACACAGAATAAATATTACCCCCACAATATGTTGGCCGAGGGAATGTGGTATTCCAGTGGTTAATTATGTATTAACATTCAATTTTGGGGGTTAAGGCTACGGTACCCCAAAACTATGCAGATGAGTAAAACAAATTAACTCAGAGGGATGAACTGGAGGTATGGGGTAAGCGGACTAATCACCTGATATCCTTCAAATCCACATAGTCTTTCTTTTTTTTTGACTGAAGGGGCCGGGTTTGATTATGAGGACCGCCTCCGAATTCTCTCAGCGTCACCCAAACTGTATGATTTTTTTGGGTATCAGATCTCCCTAGATGACACAGGGAAAGGTACTGGTCCCTCTACCCTAATGCGCGTACTCCACACGCCCTTGGGGTTATTACGAGCTAATGGGTGAGGTCTATCAAACTCATCTATCAAACCAAACTTCGGGTTGATTACACTGATTTTGGTAGAAAATGGTCGGCGGAACCAAAGTGAAGAAATAAGTCAGGGGGAAATTGATTGTCGGAGATACCAAAACTTTATCTAATGCTCCTGCATGAATAAATCAGTAATTATCAAAATGGTTGATGATCTAAATACTCCTGACACAACCCCTTGCAGCTGCTTGAAGGGTAATATGAAAATGCATTCTGAGCATAACGAACGAGCTACAGGAATTGGGCAGCTTCTTCATAGACAACTTCTTGTAGCTAACCTACAGGCTTTATGTCAAACGGGATCAAATTTTGTTCGATAAAGGAAGTGATTTGCAACTAGCAATTGCAATAGCTGTAATAGTTATAGTAATTAGTATTAGTGATACTTTCTAAAGGCTGCTCAAGTTTTTTATTTCAAAATATAAACGTCTTATTTTAGAGAATCGTCCATTTTCAAGATACTTCATTTCTCACAGCTATAGTATACACTTGTTTTCCTGATAAGTACTCTGGAGAATGTCATAGAGACTATTTAAGGCTAATTGATACGAGAGTCGACATTTTTGGAAACTCCCGCCGTTGAATGTTAACTTAGGTGCTGAGAAGATCAGTATTGTCCTTAAGAGAAAATCCATGTGATTCTATAGACATACGTACTTCCTCTATTTCATTGTTAATACCAATATTAAGATATTATTATAACTTACATCACTGTATTTTCAGAGGAAAAGAAAAACTATGCGTAGTTGCGTGAACAAATGTTTCATTGTAACATCGGCAGCATTATCCTTTGATGAAAATGTATTTCCACCTTCAGGCAGTTGCAGGAGTCGGGACAAATTCCCTTCCGGTGCTAGCAAACTTCGGGTAGTGAGAGTGGTGTCTCGTCTAGCAGATCTAATTGGCCAATCTCTTCATTAGTGTCACGGATTTCTCACGTTCATTCTACTAAGAATTTGACGCGGCGATTACATACACTTTAGGAGAGAAGTAAAATTGCTTGCAGAAAACGAGCCTACGCGTGGCGTGATATCCCATTGAACGTTGCGCTATCACTCTTATTTACTTAACAGAAACTTTCGAAATCGCATTAAAGAAATGAATGGGGAAAATATTGAAAATCAAAGTAAGAAATGAGTGAGTGATAAGGAGTAAAAAATGGTTTCGAAGATTTCATTTGATAACCTATGATGCATTTCCCAAACTCAAAATGCCCTTAGGTGTATGAAATCGTGATACGAGATGAATAGACTTGTATTTTTCTCTTCACCGCATTTAGCTTCCGAGAAAATAAGATAAATAGTCTGGTTTACAGAGGTACCATCAGAAATTAATCTCGAATTTATTGGGGATATTCTAATGCTAGCAACCGATCAACGAAATTTTCAAGCGCTCAATCTTTTCTCATTAAAGTACAGGTCCACGTAGAACGAACGGCCTTTACCCCCGGAGAGAAGTCACTTGATTGCCAAATTCTACTTGTCACGTGTGGACTCAGACAATCCGCGCACGATGGGGTTGTTACGTAATCGAACCACCATCGAAGCAAAACTCGAAATGGCAGCGAAGAGTAGGTCTCAAGTTAACTGATAACGACGGCAGAGAGAGGGGAGGCAAGGGGATATTCCCGACACACTCCTTTCAAGCGATGTTTTTCACCCGCAACCATACTGTTTGCTGTCATACGGCAGCGTGCAGCGTATTAAGATAAGGCATGATTCCCTATCGCGTCGACTCTTGCTTTCAGAGGCCGCCGAAAGACTTAACTCGGACTTGTCCCTGAAGGCATTCACCATACACTCCATGAGCATGGAAAGGATCCCAAGGTCACAGTGAAAAATTACCCCTTATCTCCCGTAGAAATGCAGCGGTGGGGCCGGAGTCCTTAGCTGAGAGATTCTAGACAAGTAGCGGAAAAAATACTGCGGTTTCCCAATTAGAAAGCAAATACACTCGTTTATTTGAAAAAAGAAGTTATTTCCGAAATAAATAAATAAAAAAAATGAACATTTACTATGAAATAAAAAACGTGAGAAGAGGAATTGACACAAGCTTTGGCGATGGTATGAAATTTGAAGGGAGTAGAGTAGAAAAGTTCGCCTGCAAGAATAAATTAATCATATAAATAAATAATGTATTGACTATAATTTATAAATACATTAAATACTACATAATTTTACTCGAATGATTAATTATATTTCGATGTTTTTGAAAAATATTCGAAAACATAACTCTAAGTTAATCTTCTATTCGGGTATCTTACTGTAGGGAAATCTGCAGAGTTTGGCATTGATTATTTTACTTTTTACATCTACAGGTATGACACAACAGCTTACAAATTAAGAGGTCCAAATTTTATCTCAACTTCAAGCATACACGTTTGTTAATATTTCTCAAATACTTGAATCTACTCATACAAAACTGTCATTACTCATTGAGTTTGAGATGGCAATTCCATAAAGTATGGCATATCCTTTCATCGCTGGATTTGTTCAATACAATAGTAGATTTAATTTTAAGCCTACTTCAACTTTAAAGTATGCTCTGCGGCTATGAACGGAAGTTGGTGGAAGACACAAAAGCAAGACTCACGGTTTTAGAGTGCCTATAATCTGTACATTTAAATCTCAGCTCAATGATATATCAGAAAATCTTTGGTTAATTAGGATAAATAAAATGCGGTTCCATAGCTAAAATACTTCTTAAGATAAATTTAAAGTGTTAAAGATTCAAATATAGTGTATTATGAAATTCAAAGCACAAGTTAAATTGCCTACAAAATGAGTAGTTGAAACAGAAAAAAGACTTTGAATCGAATATTACATGGTTGATACATTATATATCTAGTTAAAATTTGTGGTAGCTAGATAAAACATTAGACATATTATCTGTTAAAGGAAAAATGTTCTCCCTGATTTAAAATGCATAGATATCAATTTTTACGCCTCAGTAAAACAAAAAGAAAATTAACGCTAAAATTATTGAGGAACATGTATCGTGCTGGATGATGGAGATTTTTGAAGCTACCTCTCATTGTTACTCGAGTGAAAAAACCAAAGATATGTCCATTTAATTTACGGCAACTGATTAAAAGCGACACCGGGTCGCAGGGAACAGGTAATTACGGCAATCCACTACGCACGCAAGTGTCAGAAGATGGTAGACGGAGAAGGGAGGTAAAAAAGTGACGAGGAAACTCGGCGCTTGTTATTATGAACGAACGCTGCAGACGACTGTGCGGAACGGCACTCCCGAGATGAGAGAATCGCTTGGCCAGGCGACTGACAGCATGCGTCGTCGTCTTCGTTCTCCCTTCCACGAATGACCCTGATTTGCCCGTTGACACACATTCGAGAGTGGGCCAGCGTGATTTTTCGGATTTGAGCATTCCTCTTCGATGTAAACAGAATATTGCAAAAATGTCGATGAATTAGCACTACGAGGTTAATTAATGGCGTCGCATTTACCTCCGTACTGTTCACTTCGCAACATGGCACTCACGTCTCATATGATATACCCCAGTGTGTATACATGTGTGTATGTATGTATGTATGTATATATATGTATGTGTGTATATATATATACATATATTTTTTTTCCCTACAGGTTCCCCCCACCTTTCCTCACCTAACTCCCAACCCCCTCAACCCTTACCCTTCACTCATGGTGCTACACCCCCTGCCACACACCTTTTTGGTGGCTCGCAGGGTACTTATGTAGATGTAGATGTAGATGTATGCGTAGCGTCAAATTAAGGATGTTCTATTTGACAACATTTTCGCTCTTTGAAGAGGAAAATACGAACCGAAAACCCCCTCTTCTGAACATTTTTAATTTGAATTTACTCTCGTTTCCGCAACATTTTAATGCAATGTTTAAAAATGTTCAAAGACGTCATCACTGAAGGTAGGTCTAGACAGGTGAGGACGGCGCTCACCCTGAAACAAGTCCTCAAGTACGGGAAAGTTATGCAGATAGAGCAGAGAAAGGGGGGGTTCCTATATATGTGCCACTGATGTTAAACAATAGATAATAAATAAAACATATGCTGACCCCCAGTGGAAAAAAAACCCGCTCCTCTCCTCCAAAGAAGTTTCCAATTCCACCCATGAGCGTAGTACATGTGGCACGAAACATTTGATAACGCTCATAATGTCACCATAATGTACGCGGATAATATTTTCTTATTCATCTGAGAACAAGTGACGAGAAAACAGCATTAATGAAGAGAAAATGGAATATAAAATTCCCGAATTAAGACACTGGCCGAGGTTTCAAACCAGCCAATTTCTGTAACAAGATACAATTATGGCATAGAGTCCCAACCTATCTTCATTAAGGAAGGGAAAACCATGCGCGGTTATCTCGAACGTTAAGTGTGGCATGAATTTCTTTCGCTTTGGCGGCATTTCAATCTCTATCCATTTACTTTGTTTATCGCCCCTCTGGAACTTTTGAAGGTAGCTTCTCCGTGCAACTCGAAAGTTCGGTAAAGTGTACCAAACTTGCTGCATGTATTTCAATTTGCCTGCAACATGTAGTTAAGGTTGTTAATATGCACTGCCGAGAGCAAGTGAAGAGGTGCAACATAAGTGGAAGCAAGAATTCGAGTACTCATTCTTGCTTCCATGACTCACTTCGTCTCTGCCTGGACTGCATCTGGAATTGCCGAAGACTTATAATAGACTCGTCTAAGATGTGACAGGGATCGTTCCATAAATAAATATGTTGCGGGAACGAACTTTGTCTTCGAATCATGTCCAAACGGAAGGAACGAATCTTCATCCGGGAAATCCAGAAGAAATGAACATATCAAATTTGGATAACACGTTGCACTCTCATGTTCTCTCTCTCTCTCTCTCTCTCTCTCTCTCTCTCTCTCTCTCTCTCTCTCTCTCTCTCTCTCTCTCTCCTGCACTTGCACAATTCACCCACATCGTGGAACTTGCGCATCCTCAAGAGGGGGAGAAAAAAATCTCCTCAGTTAGCACCGACGGATATAGCAGCTGCTCCTGGGCAGCGGCGCGCAATCACTTATCATTAGTGACTGCTTTCCTCCCTACTCCCAGCCGCACGTTGTCAATGAGTGGGCAAGGCCACACGCGGATATACATATATGCAGGTACATACATATACGCATGCACACACACGATTCACACGATGGGAAGACTTCAACACTCGCTCCCAGGAATCCAATTTTTAAAGAAGTGGCTAAATGGGGAAAGGTGGTTTGCCATCTCCGCCAATATCGAGAGAGAGAATCTCACGAGATACCATTTTCCTCAGCCACTCTTAGCCTGATAATTCTCTTGGAAATTACGGGCGAACTCTCTCATGTTTTTCCTGACAAGAGTGGTGGACCATCTCAGGGCGACGTTAAATCGTACGCAAGAGAGTGAGAGATGTAAATAGCAGAAAAACGAACGATGTCGTCCCCGAATGGAGCATAGGGGGGAAGAAATGAGAGGAGAAGAAGAGTGGACCTTTGCATGAACGGAGAACTGAACATGGAATAGAAGACTCACCCATAGAGTAGAGACGAACCAATGTTAGTTCATATTAATAAAATTCACCTCTCGAATTAAGAGCATTAAAATCCCCGAGCGTGAGCGCACTCCCGGGAGGAAAATCTTCATGATCGGGCAATGCTTAATCCGTATAAAGTAGTCGACTATTACATGCACACTGCGAGAAATAAATTTTCCACCCCGGTTACAATCGAAGTCACGCTTAAAGATTAAGAAAGGCAAAAAAGGCTCTCTCTTTATTAATCGCTTCCAAACTTCCATATACTATGAGATGTCTTCTGATTTTATTCCTACGCCATTTAGCATTTTTATGGTCTTCTTCAATTTTCCTCTCCTTGCAGAACTTCGTCGGTCAATCGCTCCGTGCACTTACTCTTTTACATTCTCCTGTAACACTTTTGTTCTATTCAATGTATCATCTTTTCTGACGCTGTCCTTCCATATCTCTTTCATCCTATGGATGCGAGACGATGACTTTGATTAGATCTAATGCTTTTACGCAGAGACGTTGAGTATACGATGCAATATATATATATATATATATATATATATATATATATATATATATATATATATATATATATATGTGTGTGTGGATTCTATCAAGAAGTCAATGTAACGTGCCCTTCTTAAATAATTAAACGAGTTTGCAACTAACAAAAGACATCATTTCCCCTCGAGTTTCCTCGCCACTTGGTGGAAAATTGCAAATTCGTTTTTATTAATAGGGAACAATTCATCTTCATTATATCTGACGCCATATTATGCGAGTAGCGTATTTCATCGGATAAATTACCAACCAGACAATGACGATATTTAATTTCGTGACCATGTTCTGACATCAAGCAATTTACCTAACCCCATCGAGTGTTTGCGATAAAATTGTTACTGCAAAAATCACTAGTTTGAAAAGAAGTCATTCATTTTTTTCGCGGAACATTCATTTACAGATAGGAGCGGTTGCCAGACAGCCAGTCGGACAAATCTCAAGAGTGAACGGCCGGAAAAACGGAAGGTCGTGTGTCAACTGCGTGATTCAATGAGACCCGTGACATTGGTAATGCTTCTCTTCCGTAAATGTTTAATTGCACTCGGTGAGCCTTAATTTAGATTTTCTAGGAAAAAGGACCTTAATTGCTGAATAAACTTGGTGCGTTGTTTGTTAACAAAGAAATAAAGATCTCTCACCCTTGTTCAGATTGGCACGAAGAACAATTCTGTTTGTTTCTTTACGATGAGGAAGTGCTTTCTTCACATGATAGAGGGGACCAATCAGAGACTACTAATGAGACTTTCCTTCGCATATTAGCAATCGTCAAGTAATTTCACGCGCGAGATCCAGAGCCTTTTAAAATAAGTGGAGGCTTTGGAATTATAAGAAAAGTGCGGGTTATGAAAATAAAAAGTTATTAATACCTCACTATTGCGTAAGAATTTTCCATTACTACGAAATTATTAAATAGATGGGAAGTTGTTTACTTCCCGACTACCGCCTAAGTGAAATTGAAAATACCAAAATACGCACAGGGGACTCAAAACTTTTGAAGAGTTCCATAGATTTCAAAACTCTAAGATTTCTAACAGAGATCATCGGGATTCCAATTATTGATTCTTGGCATGACTCTGTAATTATTCCATTCTAGGGTTCCTTCCAATACGGTCTTCAGCAAATTAAATTCATGTCTCAGAGTTTGTACCATCATGGAGTCGTCTTGTGCTGTAGGGGTTCAGGATCTTAAATCCTTTTCACCACAGTCCACATGACAGATCAATCACTCTCATCCCCTCGGTACGGCAAATCATTTGAAATAAAACATTTTGCTTTTGGGAATGGGAATAAGCAGAAAGTTTTGGTTGGATACATGAAAACAATACACACTATGTGACACCGTTAACTGCTAAAACGATAGTTGCCTTTCTTCTACTTTAGTCATATCAGAGGGTAAAACAAAGTAAGATGCATGGGATAATGATTGAAAACGAGGGTAATGAGATTATCAAGAAATTGAAAAGCTAAGTAAGTGGAGCAGTACATGTGTTGGGGCAGTATTTTAGAGAAAAATTGGCATATTGATGTTGACATTAGAAGACGAATTACGTCGGCGAAAAAGGTATTTACAAGATAAAAAGAACTGATGTCAGGTGCACTAGTTAGTGATGTAAATAAAACATCAATAATCACTAATATGGATGATGACGGAGCGTAGTGCATTATGGATATGAGGCGTGGTCTTTGAGATAAGAGGACGAACGTAGATTGGAGGTTTTCCAGATGTGGGGGGTGTGGAGGAGGAAATAAGTTTGACGGAGAGGAAGATGGACGCCCAGGTTTCAAATAGGGTGAGATAGCAGAGGAAGTTACAGGAACATTCCGAAAAAGGCAGAAAAAGTGGATGGAGACGATATTGAAAGGTAGTTGATTTGTTGAAGTACGTGATAGAAGGGAGAACGTTGGGTAAGCGGGTTAGATGAAGGAAGATCTTTTTGGACAGCATGGAGGCAGGCAGAATTTACGAAGATGTGAAGAAAGAAGTAATCCAAAAAAGGTAACGGAAATCTTTCGGTGCTTAAATTCAATTCGTTATGATCTGACTAAGACTTACCTTTATTTACGATGAATAACTTGTATAAAATGAGAGGAGAGTAGTCAGATACGGTTCCTGCCACAAGGCAGGTTAAAAACCGTGGTTGAGACAACACGTAAGGATCACGAAGCAAAATAAGAGCCCTTTCCATTAATGCCTTTACGAAAGAAAAAAATAATTATGGTCCCTATTAAATTCATTTATTATCGTTATGTAATCATAAGTCTCTCTCTATTTATTGGTTTCATATGGAAAATACAAGTAAGTTCTACATCCTACGACACAAGAACTGCCTCAGCCCAAAGTAACAGTGTTTTTTCTTGGAAGCAGTCTGATTTCTATTCGAACAGGACCCAAGAGCTAATTTTCCACAAATAACAGGTCCAAATTGAGTGGAATCATAACACAAAACAATGGAAAATTGCTAATGCCAAAAAGGATGAGAAGGAGGACGAAAAAGTGTGCTCAACTTTAAAAACCGGTAACGGAGTAGTGATATGCGTACCACGAAAAAGGATTACAGCATAGAGCTGAACAAAGAATAAAAGCAGAGAATAGAAGTAGATTAAAGCAAAAGTTCAGGAAACATTCTGATGTATCAGAAGTATCGACAGTATTCATCATTAGTTTAAATTATAAATTGGCATACATACACATATATTATACGCTCGAAATTACATAAAAATAACAAAGAAATGTAAACCCTAGAGAAACAAGTATCTGAGTACTGAATTCTTTAAGAGGCTATAGAATCAAAAAGTTATGTCATCTAGGTACGTAATAGTGCAAATCTTAAATAAATAAATTTACACATTTAAAAAATGCAAATCCAAAAGTTTAGGTCTCTCTTCGAACAGCGACAGTGAAAAATCGCTTTACTGGTGTCACACGACGCTGCATCCTATAGAATGATTAAATCAATGTATATTCAATTATATTACTAGGGTTTATGTACCGTTAATGACAAGAGTAGTCTTATGCTTGTAAATATGATAATGCCTACTACCTAGAAGTTGATGAAAATCCTTTATGTCATTTGTCATTCAAACCAGCTAATTCCCAATATACGTATATTTCACGACAACCATGGCCAGCAATATTTGATAAGATACCGAGTAATACACAGGTGAAGGTGAATAGCGGAGCCGTATTACGGAGATTCAAATTTTGCAAAATTTGTCGCTTTCCCGCGGCGGCGATAGCAATACAGCGTCTGTGATGGGAAAAATCGATTTCTTCGCCTTCCGTGAAAGGAAACAAAGATGAATAGCCTACGTACGTCCTTCGAAGAATTTTTAATTATTTCATCCGTCACTCGGCCAAGACAAGGCAATAATATGACTCCCGGATTTATTCGTTTTCCTTACCTATCTCCTCGTTCGCATCTGAGAAATAGCGCTGCTACGAAGTTAACACGTTGGAAAGTCATCACATTGAACATGCAAAGGCAAACTTTAAAAACTTAAACATGATTTGTTAATAAAATATTCGGTTAACACTGAGATAGGTGAGAGAAATAACTCTTGCAGTTAGATCTACCAAAGCATAGCGCTCGTATTAACGACGACACGTATACAACAATCACAGTTTGTTTTTCTGCGTGATTAAAAAGAAATTAAAGTTTAATAGAATTCACTGCAACGTCCGTTTCAAAATTTACATTTATTTGAAACGTAAGCGAAGAGATGAACTGCTACAAGAGATATTAGCAATGAAAGCAATGAAAAAAAGCACTGCTTCAGAAACCAATAGTAATTAGCTACGCTTTATTTATATTTAGTTATATTAAATCGGTTCTATAATCCTTTAGTTATTTTCTCAGCGCCAGTCAACATTACACATCCCTTCTATTTGCACCTCAAAAATAAATGAATACTACTGGATCCATGGCACGTACTATCAATAAAAAAAAATTATATTCGTGGAAAGCTGCATGTAGGCGTTAGATGTGACATCAATAAGGCTTTTGGCGGAGAGATGTTTTTTGGGCATTTTAAAGAATCTCCCAATACCATAGAACTGCATTTGAAAACCAATCTCTCTCTTACAAACGTTATCCTTTGAGAGCGGCAGAATTACAGATTGAATCGAGAAGTGAATCTTAACCAATATAATGACCAACATGAAAAAACCAGCGACAATAGGAAAAATTATCTTTTTGCGATTAAATATTTGAAAAAAATAGGTAAGATATTAATAAAACTTCTATCTCTTGATCCCAGGAGAAAAACGTAGTGAAGGAGTAGGTGAACGAGTTCTTTAATAGCTCTTCTTGAGAGCTTTTCAAATTTCTATTGAAAATAATGCACGAAGATATCCCTTGCAGAAAGGTAGGTCCAAAGGTTTTTCCAATACTCTGTTTTCATTTTAAAATTTGAATGATCAGGCATCGTGAAAGTCGATTTTTTGGAAACAGTTCTGACCGAATCAGTTGCAGTATTCGTATAATAACTACAATCTCTCAGGTATCTCCAACTTTTTCTTTACCCCGATTTTGATATGTAACAGTGTAAAAAATATTTAAATCCCCCAAACTGGGGCAAACTAACATTAATTTTGTAAACAATGGTTTGATCAATACCCAAAGGCCATACAATGTTTGGACAGAGATTTTTAAGGACTATATTTGATAAATAATATCAATTTAGCTCAGTATTTAATATCCCAAAGGTTATACTCACTATCTTTGCCTTTAGTATTTCATGGGAAACTGGATATTAATAAATTTCTCTTACACATTTAAAAATTCGGAACCAATTTTTGAAAGCAATTTCTTTATATTTTCCTCTTTTTCTGTAAAGTTTATGGTGCGTTTTCTCATTCTATAGAATTAGGTTCTCGTCTATTTTGTTTCTTTCTCTTATTTGGAAATATTAGATGACTACTGGTGCAAATCAATTAATTAACTCTTGCCATAAAAATGACTGCCCGAAGAGAAGATGGCGAACTTAAAATTTTAGAGAGACCTCATACATAGCCGAATGAGACTAAACTGCATTAGGCAGCAAAATCTACAATTTTCTAATAATATGTCTAAATCGAACAATCTTTCGCAAACGCTATATGAGTTGCTTTCACGGGCAATTTCTTTGCTTGCATACCAAATAGAATTCTATGATTTTTACAGCAACGAATACAAGCCCGTCAATATTATTTGCTACAGTATTCAATGCAATGTAGCAAGAACGAACCTAGATTGCAAATAGTTATGTTTTCATATCAAATATGAATCGAGCAAGTGTGTTTTTCCTATGAAATACAAAAGTATTTTTTCCGATGGGTTTTTCGAAGTGGGGCACACTCACCCTGCAGCCTTTGCCTGTCTGCATGCTCCTTATTTCTGTTCTTCAGTTCCTCAGCTGACTCTATTTGAAGGAAAATCACGCCGCCGACCAAAAGGTACGTGAGGAAGAGGATGAGAAGGGCCAACCACTCCTTTAATGTCATCTTGACGAGTGACCCACAAGCAAAGCTGAAAGGATTGCAAAACTCGAGGACCGCCGTGAAAAGGAACAAGAAAAACGTCTTTGCGGGGTATAAGGGGGGTCCAAAACTCTTGTCCCACAGGGGTAACTTAAAAGGAGGGGCATAAAAAAACCACGAATGCCGCACCCAAACCCCTCCGTAAAATGAAAGTCGCCTTTCTGTTTCACTAAAACACCGTCCGAAAGATGTTCCTTTTTTCACATCACTCAACAATGATTTTAAAAAAAGAACCCCCTGTAGCACAGAACAGGTGCGCAACACACGTCCGTCCGTCGACACACTCGATGATCCCGGGGGCGTCGGCAGGTGGGGTTCGGAGGAGAACGGTTTCCGTCTCCTCAACGGATGCGAGTCGGGCGAATATGTTACAGACGACCACTTGTTGGATTAAGGCGCGGATACGGCGACCTGAACGCGGGCATGGAAGGGCGTCCCCGGCCGAAGTGGCACTCTCACGGACGTAGGAAGCACCGGGAGACCGTCGTGGGCATCCCGCAATTAATTCTCACCCCTGGAGAGCCTACGACACCGCCGCACTGTGACCTCCTCATGACATCCTCCCGTCCTGCCTTGAAGAATTCCCGGTGCCCATCCCACCAGCTTCGGAAGGGATCCTGCAGGATGCCGGGCTCACCATGACGTGCTCTCGCCACTCGGGAACGACCGCCCTCCGGGTCTAGACGGAAAGTGCGTCCACTGGCCTGGCTCGGCCTTTTCGCACGCGACTGGGGACGTAGTCTGTGGGGAGTCAAAAAGGGACGCCACAAACACGAACGGTCAGTTCACGAACCCCGGCGCACTTGATTACCGGAACGGACACCTCCCCGATGCTTTATTTTCTTCCTTTCCTCGTGTCTCTTTCCCTCGAAAAGCCTCCTCTGGTGTCGATGGACGAGTTTCTCTGCCTTGCCGGTCTTCCCGCTCCTCGCGGAATGGTTCTAGTCCCGTGAGAGTGCGGGATTGCTTTCCGAGGCTCCTTCCCTCTCCCTCCACCTCTCCGCCCTCTCCACCTCCCGTTCTCGCCCCTCCCCCGCCCCGCTCGCCCCCTCCACATCCAATTCACTCGGCGGATAACCCCTCCTCGCTCCTCCCATTGCACTGACCCCACACACTCCTGCCCCCCCCCCACACACTCTGCGGCCCTGCACCCTCCGACTCCCGGCATTGTAGGTTTGTTGCTAACCCTCTGGAGCCATTCCACCCCCTCTCTCCCCACCCACTCCCCGACGCCCACCTCGCCCGGCTTCTCGGTGGGAGGAGGCTTCCGTCGAATGGAGGAAGGCGGGCACTGTGGGCCGCCGGGGCTACTCATCCATGAATGCGAACCCACCGGTCCTTCTCCTCCCCGTGGTCAATTGCCATGGCGTTTTCCAGTCGGAAGTGGACGCTTTTTTTTCAACGCTGTTTTTTGACGTAATGGTGACGTCGTCTGGGTATCGTGTCTCGTTCAAGTTTAAAGGGCTGGATGCCCTTTATGAGGAAGAAAATAGCGCCAGGGCCTTTTAAATGGTTTTAAGAAATGAAAACAGTGGAAATGTGCCAAATATTTTGTTCAATGATCATGACGATCGGCGGTCACAGAGGGAGTCGGGGTTCGATTCCCGCGTAAGTGGGTTCTCCTTCACCTAGGGCTTGTGAGTTTGTATTGTTCCTTGTTGTTATTTTCAAGTTAAAACTCGATGCATTAAAATAAAAGCCCACGGTGAGCGAATAATGGGGTCGATTACTTTTTTCCTGTCTCCTGGCTTCGCCCCGTAATGAGTCCCTCGGGAGAGGAAAAAGGCGTCGCTTCGAGGGAACTGATTGCGAACTTTCTAAGATGAAGGCGAATGGCAGGTTTATATTTTGGATCAGGAAGACTCATTCTCCCCGATATATTAAGAACGAACGAAGTGAGAACGCACGTTTCGTAGTTGGCCATCATTTCCGCGTGTTAAGTAATCAATCTTTGCAAAACAGAATGCAACGAAAGCGAAGAAATAAAAAAAGGACTTAAATATGTGTTTCGGTCGTCTGGAACTATTGGAAGAACATGACGCGTAAGTAAGGGAGGGAACGCGGGAATAATTTTGTTATATATTTTTTCTAAAATCACGCAACACCCGAACGCTTGTTTTGTCAGCGTAAGAGCAAATGAGGAACATATATCGACCTCTACAATGAGTGACTAATTTTTAATTGTCCGAAAATTGGGAAAATTGTTGAAAAGTGTTTGAAATTGTGTGAACTATTTGTCCTTTTAGGAAATGTAAAGTTCTCTTGAGCAGTTTATAATAGGGTTGCAATTGGAAAAATATCGAAAGAATATACAACAAACAATCCAGTACTGCACGCCCTAATTAAAAACAAATTTAAGAGTAAAAGTTATCGGTTGTGTTTTGTAGTGATCAGACAATTAAACGAGGCAGAAAATCATCTCATTACAAACAATGAATGGGTACATAAATATTTCATGGGGAAAAGAAAACTTCAAATCTAAATACTAAAGAAAAGTATATAAAGTTTATTTATTATAAAGTTTCTCTTTTCGTTATAAACTAAAGAAAAGACTCAGGAAACCTACCAGAAACCATATAAAGGCATTAGAGAGCTTTTTTACTGTTTCTTAATACTAAGTCAATATAAAAGTCGCAATTGTTTTACAAAGAGCCTTCTTGAAAAATCATTGAAAATATTTATCAATTAAATAAATATCAAAGGAGGTAATTTAAATTATAATATAAGAACTGATTATTGCTCCGCAACTTGCTTAGATGAAGATTTCTCGAGTCTTTCACCGACTTGGGTAGTTCAGCACCGACGCGTCGGTGACGACACGTCGCGACGTTTAGAAATTTGGCAAATTCAACTTGAACGAAATGATAGTCTGAGCATTCGAATTGTCAAAACATTAGAATTTTCGACCATGTCGTAATCTGAAGAACCCTACATCCAATCTCAAATGATTTACTATGCTTTTGAGACCATTTTCTAGAGGTTCTTGTACTTAATTTGTAGTTTTGGGAAATGGCACCTGGGGCGTAGATCCGTAAATTTGGCTTCCCTGTACGAGCACCTATCTATATGAATACATAAATCCCATCTAACCAATGGATTAGGGTAAACTATCTCCGAATCATATAATAACTGCGAATAAGTAGCCAAATTGATTTTACAAATGTTAAAACGTTTTTTAAAGTTTGAATAGATCCCAAAAATTGAACTTTCGACGAAAAAGCTAATTGTTAAAGCTAATAAATAGGTGAAATACAAAGGTAGAAATGCATTTGTAAAGTTAGAATATCTTAGGTCATTCATAAAAAAATGGAGAGGGTTTATTAATTGAAATGCATCAAGTTAGGATCAGTTTAAATGATACTTCAACTTCCAAATGTTTGAAATAATCATAAAGTAAAAAATAAAGTAATATAATAATAATTGAATTGTTTGTTTTCTCATTTCTGACTGGCAGGTTGATTTTTTGATTGATTACACCGTGAAGCGTGTTTATTTTTATTTTCAAATAAACTTTAGAAAGGCTGCCGTAAATCTTTATGAATTCCTTTCTAGTAGTTATTCCTATTATTAGTTATACACCTGCAGTATGACATTATATTGTAAATTGGGTGCCGAACTAAATTAATTTACTCGGTAATTTACTGCCTTATTCATCTTCTCCTTCGTCTCAAAGAACTAAAACTTGGGAAATTGGGCAATTCCCACATTATGTAGAAACTATCAGGGGTGCCCACCTACTCCTAAAGTCAATGACTCACCCCTCCTACATCAGAAAAACTCCTTTTCATGAAAACTACCCCCCATAAAAACACAAACCCATTATTGTTAGACGCATAGCCTCTCTACTATTATGACCTAAACTTTAAATGAACGCAAAGCCCTATGTTGAAATAAAAGTAAATCTTATCTAGATTTGCATTGCTCGAGCGTTATCAGCGCATTTGATGGTAGCCTCCACGTAAGTAGAGATAATGTGGGCTGTACTGTTGTCCAATGTGTTTAATGATAAATGCTATCGTTCAACCAATTAACTTTGGAAAATACGTTACCCTCAAGTTATCTTACATTTTAAAACTTTTGGGTCAATGTTTACTTCTTCGACCCCCCCAATTTTGATGACATAGTTTTCACCCTCGCCCTTCCTCCCCCCTATGGGCACGCCTCCCCGAAGTGCCCTTTTGAATATTCTGACCAGATAACCCATGTAGTACAACTGATCAAAAATCATTTATATTATACATGCTTACCATTTGTTACATAGCTTATAAACTAGTGAAGAGGCAATTCAGAGAAAGGAAAACAGAATCGCAAAACATCCGAGCCACTAATGGAATAATACTAATCGATGATGACGACATTGGGAATAGATGGAAAGAATATAGTATATTGAAATGCTCTATCAAGCTCCCAAACCACTAGAAGATGGCTTAATTAAAGATGAAAGCATGATAAGTAAAGACGATCGGGGTCCTCAGAAACTAAGAAGTGAATTCGAGCGAGCCGTGGCAGACCTGAGAAACAACAATGCACCAGGAGTTGAGGACTTTGAGAAAAGTATGATGATTGCAATACCAAAGAAACCGAAAACAGATAAATGCGAAGAACACAGAACATTGAGCCTGGTGACCCAAGCATCAAAAATCTTTACTCGGATAAGTAGCTGAAGAATAGAAGGAAGGATAGAAGGAAACCTTTCAGAAAACCAATTCGGGTTCAGGAAAAACCGAGGAGCAAGAGAGGCAATTCTCAGCTTGAGAGTTCTGGTGGAAAAAATGAGACAAGTAAATAAGCCATAATACGTGGCATTCGTGGACTTGGAGAAGGCCTTCGACAATGTCGAATGGAACAAGATGTTCAAGATACCAGAAGCCCTTGGAGTGGATTACAACGACAGAAGAATCATCCATAACCTATGCAAGAATCAGGTTACAAGAATTCAAACGAAAAACGGGAGAAAAATATAAGCCAAAATAAACAAAGGAGTAAGACAAGGATGTAAACTCTCGCCAGCATTATTCAACGTATACCTGGAAGAGACAATAAAAGAAACACAAGAATTGGGTATCAAAGGAGTCAAGGTAAATGGAGAGGAAATCAACCTGCTCCGGTTTGCAGATGATATTGCAGTAGTGGCGGAAACGCGAGAGGACCCTCAAGCAACTCTAAGTGCTATGGATCAAGTGCTGGGGGAATATAATATGAACATCAACAAGAAGAAAAATAAAATCCTTGTGTGCGGAAGAGAGAAGCTGAATGCAGATATCACAATTCGAGGGGTGAAACTAGAACAAGTGGAATCCTTCATCTACCTGGGCAGCAGCATAACATGGGATGGAAGAAGTTCGACTGACATCAAGCGAAGAATAGCCCAAGCTAAGAACGCATTCATGAAGAAGAGGCAATTAATATTTTCAAAGAACCTAAGGCTGGAAACAAGGAAGCAATTCGTCAAGACTTTCGTGTGGAGCATGGCGCCCTATGGTTCCGAGACTTGGAACATTGGAAAAGTGGACCAGCGAAGAATAGAAGCTTTTGAAACATGGTGCTGGAGGAGAATGCTGAAGATTAAATGGACAGACAAAGTGAGGAACGAGGAAGTGTATAGAAGAGCAGAAGAGGATAGAACCATATAGAGAACTCTACGGCAAAGAAGAAATAGATGGATTGGACAGACAGTGAGGCACTATGGATTGATTAGGAATATAACAGAAGGAAAAATAGAAGGAAACATCACACGAGGAAGACCAAGAGACAAAGGACAAATTAAGAAAGACGTAGAAACAGAAAAGGTATCAGGGATCGAGGGAATTGACATTAAATAGAGGCGAATGGAGGGCTGCAATAAACCAATCCTAGGATTGAAATACTGATGATGGTCATTTGTTAGACCCATCATCTGCCTCACGTTCCTTACCATTTCAAAACATGAAATTTCGATTCTTTTCGATTTCAAAAATTTCCAGAAGAGTAATTCCAAATTGGACCTAGTCCATGTTACCTTGTGCATTGTGTAACTTTTGTTAATTTTGCAAAAAATATTAACCCTTTCTCCTTACCATCTTGGCCTGATGTTATGGTAAGTTGTCACAAGGAAAGAAGAAAATCCTATAGCCAATAAAAAATGCAGAAGAACTCCAATACCGGTATTTCGGTCACCAGGTGACCATCTACGGGGAGAGAAATCGAAAGGGAACTTGACAATTGAAAAAGACTATGCACCAGGCACTGTCCAAAGTAAAGTGGGTGTTCAGGTCGGGGGGTGAGGTATATATACGTGGAGGGGCAAGGGGGGAGGGGTTAAGCGATGGTCGGTAGGTGGGGGGAGTTTGTTGAGGTCACGTGGGAAGGAGAGGGGAAGAGTGGTGGCTATTAAGAAGGGGCTGCCTATTTTTTAATTGACTAACGAAGTTAAAAAGTGAACTATTGATGATGCCTAGTTCATTGTTCATAAGTTTATTCTTGTTTAGGTGAATGTGTAAACTCTCACACGCATCGAGTTTACAGTGTTGTATCGGTTTTAATAATGTTAAGTCGTTTTGAGTGATGGAGTGTTCAGTTTCAAAAATGTGTTTGGCGACAGCTGATCTTTCGAAACGTCCGTTCTTAAAGTGTGCTATGTGTTCCTTAAATCTGATTTTGGGATTACGTTTCTTCTGTCCTATGTAGGAGAGTTGGCAGTGTGAGCAAGTTATTTCGTAAATACCCGATTTGTCTAAATGTGGTGTTCTGTCTTTCGGGTTCCCTAAACACGTAAGAAGAGTGTTACGGTTAGAATAAGTGACTTTGGTGCCAATTTGTTTAAAGACCTTAGCAAGGCCTCGGGTTAATGTGGGGTAGAATGGTAGTGCGATAAATTTGTTATTTTTGTCTTCTCGTTGTGGTAGGAGTGTTGTATGTTTATTGGCAAGTTTTCTTTTTTTGTTTCTCACTAATTTGTCTATAATTTGGGGTGTGTATCCATTGTTAATGGCTATTTGTTTGATGTTTTCCAACTCTTTGAAATAGCGTTGTTTGCTGAGTGGTGTCGTCAGTAATCTGTGTATGAGAAAATTAAAAGCTGCCATTTTTTGTTGAAAGGGGTGGTGTGAATCTGCTTTGATGTAGTTGTCGGTGTGGGTCTGTTTTCTAAAAATGTCAAAATATAAGACCTCTTGGTTTCTAATTACTAGCATGTCCAAGAAAGGCAGTGAGTTGTGTTGTTCGACTTCAAAGGTGAATTTTATGGAATCGTGTTTTTTTTTCAGCCGGTCCAAAAAGTCATTTATGTCACACTTGCTGGTGTCAAAAATGTCGTCTACGTATCTAAGCCAAGTGTTAGGAAAATAGTCAAACGTATGTCTACAGTCTTTTTCAATGTAATGTAGGAAGATGTTAGCGACAAAACAGGAAAGAGGATTTCCCATAGCCTTGCGTTTGTTTGTAAAATTTCTGGTTGAACTGAAAGTATGGTATGTCCATGCAAATTTTAGTAAGAGTAACGTATTCTTTAATTTCAATGGGTGTTATGTCTTTTGTGTGTAGTCAGTCTGCGATGTTTTCAAGGGCAATATCAATGGGTACGTCTGGTAAGAGTTGTTCCACGTCAAAAGAAACAAGAATCTCATGGGGCTGGATGCGTAGGTGTTTTATGGTGTCGATGAAATTTTTGCTGTTCTTGACCCCGAAAGTTTCTTCGGACCCTAATTGCTGGTATTGTTTGGTGAGCCATTTAGCCCGTTTGTATGTGGGAGAATTCAAAGCTGAAATGATAGGTCTCATTTTCTTACCGGTCTTGTGTACTTTGGGCAAAGTGTAGAGTTTAGGCACCATAGGGTTTTCCGTTTGTTTTACAACTTGTTCAACAGCCCATAGCTCCACATCCTCTATTTTTTTATGTTATGGTAGTTTGAAAGGTTCTCGGAATCACCAGATGTCAGCATTAGCGCAAAGAGTTTCCTGCGTAGTATTAGGTAATCCTTTAAGAGCAAACACGGATCGCGTCAGTGCTCTGGGAAGAGATATGTGGCGCAGACGCCTCTTTGTTGTTATTCCCGTGTATTGAGATGTGAAGATGGAAAAAATTGAGATTCGAACAGTAATTAAATTCTTCATAAAGAAAAGTAAATGAAATTCATGCCGACTTTCATCTACATCTACTCAATACCCCGCAAGCCGCCGCAAGGGCGTGTGGCGGGGGGTATTAGGACACCACACGTAATTTAGAAAAAAAAACCGAATGCGGAAGCCACAAATTTATAGCCCACAAACCAAACATGGTAAACATTCATGCAAGAACCCTTTCACACACATGCAAACCCACAAACTACCAACAAACATTCACATGCACAATCTTTTAATTTTTAATTTTGTTCCGACTTGTAACTTAAATGTTTTTAATATTTCTAAATGGACTTCGGATTCTTACTAGATTATTTCTGATTGTTCTGGGGAAGAATGAGTATTTGAATCTATCTGTATTGGAATCTATCTCCCTTATTTTATCTTTGTGGTCTGATCTACCTAAGAAGTGTGGGGCCATTCTAATTCCTTTTGTGTCATCGTTAAACTCCCTGATTCTGAATCTTTCTAAAAGTCTGTCTCGCTTGTTCTCTTCGTATTTCATGGGGCTCCCAGCCTAAATCCCCTAAAAGGCCTGTTACACTTTCAGAACACTCGGGGAGACTGCTTCTTCATATTCAATTGGACAAACGAATTTAAGTTTAGTCGCGAGATTTTAGATGATGATTTGTGTAGTGGTAGGTCGAAATGTACCAATACCCCTGAAATTATTGTAAAAGTGTATAAATTGATCATGGAAGATCGCCAACTGAAAGAGCTAGAAATCGCTGAGCCTGTTGGGATGTCATCTGAACGGGCATATCACATTTTATCAGTGGAATCGGACATGAAAAAACTATTTGCTAGATGGGTGCCACGACTCTTGGCGTAGGATCTCAAACTCATCAGAATAGAAATTTTCAAACAATATTTGACCCGTTTTAAAAGCAACCAATAAGATTCTGCTGATCGATTGTCTTCTCACTGGTCAAACAATGACTGGAAAATACTAAGCTAACTTCCTGGACCAACTACAGCAAAAAGATGCACGAAAATAGGCCAGGTTTGGCAAGGAAGAAAGTCACCTTTCATCGAGACAATGCACGCACACACACAAGTGTCGTTGCCATGGCAAAAATACGAGAACTAAGATACGAATTGTTGACACACCCGCCTAATTGGTTTTATCAGATTTTCATCACTCCCCCGAGCTCAAAATTTTCTTTGGTGGATGGAGATTCTCAAACAAAGAACGAATAGCCAAAGTAGACCGGTATTTTGCAGGCCTGAAGGAATCTAGTTTTCGAGATGGGATCAAGACATTGGAACATTGCTAGACCAAGTGAATTAGTCTACAGGGAGTCTAATTTCAAAGATAAAAAGGTTTCACTGAGGGGAGTCGTTTATTTCTATTCCATTTCGAGAGCTTTTTAAATGACTGCCGTAATTCCCTCCGAGTATAGAGGGATAAACACCGAACTATAGACACTACTCCACACTGATGGCGGTGCGGGTGTGTCGCTCGTCACTAATGCCGTTGAGGGCAAAATAAAAACCTCGGCAGATTCAGATTGAATGAACGCCATTTTGGAAATGGAATCGTTTTATTTTATTACGTCCGGAATTCATAAATCGGCATGTCAGTGAGAAGAATATGAGGCTGAACCAACGCGAACGATAGAGTTGGAAAAATTGGCAATGAAATGAAGGATTAACCAAGGTACCCCCTTATTTCATCTCTTTATTCCTTCATATCACCGCAACCGACGAATTAAGCTCGTGAAATTCCCCTGTGCCCGCACAACGATGCGTGACCTCGCGAAAATAAAATGAAAACATAGAGGCGAAAGGTTACAGGAAAGCAATGAGTCAATGCGGGCGACCTCACTCTAGAATGGAGAACGCCAAAAATCCTTAGATTTTGCCAAATCTGAGCCGTAGAACTATAGCGGTCGTATCACTAAGTTATTTGACAAAGAGTGACAGTTTACGACCTATATATGAATTTTAAAGCCATAAAAAGGCATGATGAAATGATTTTCATCACGCCTCTGTCTCTATGCGAGGTCCTGCGGTTGGCCTGGCGGCGGACATTTGTTCTAGGGTATTGGGGGCGGGCTCTCGGACCAACCAAGGATGCGGAGGGGGTGAGAGAGAAAGGGAGAAGAGGGCAGAGATGAGGGATCGCTCATTCTCTAGGTTGAGAATCTCTCGCAGACCAAGGTTAAATTACATTCAATCAGTGGTTAAATCGTTGGAATAAACTGGAAGCAGATATGTTACGATGACATAAAAAATATTATTGGTCTCGTCCAACTATGGTAGGAGATATAATAAGAATAAAATTAGAGAAATCAAATGTGGAACCGAAAGATTGAAGATTTTTGTTGAAAGCAATACGAGATTATAATAACTGGAAACTACCGCCATAGGAAAAAATATGTTTTTCCAAGTAGCCTAGCACGTCATTATTTTATATAAACCTTATGTTACTGTGTTTCGTACCAGCAGCTTGTCTCCCATTGGCAGAGTGCTATTTAACGATTAGATACCGCAACGCTTACAGCTTTTTAAAAAGTACTTTCATTATTTCAATTATGAGATACTATTATTGTTAATGAACAATTGAGAAACATAAAACTCTGATCTTTAGTGCCTGGTGTGAAATCACTCCCTGCCACATACCCTAGCAGGGTACCATAAAGATGTAGATCTCACTCGCTCCCAAACCGCACTGCTGCTTTGCCCTTGCCTCGCCGGTTCCTCGACGTTGCTTTCAGCACCATAGATTATGAAAACGGCCAAGCTCGGTATTCACTTAGCTCGAAGGTTGATTCCCATTAAGTAGGGCCGAGCACCACCCCGAACTATATCGTCTGAAATCCACTCATTGACAGGAGCCAGTTCCTAAAGCCAGTGCATGGCCGTGAAGGAAGTGAAGGAAGCCATGATCCACAGAAAATGAAATGAGGGAGACATTCATAATAAAGTTAGATGGCGGTGAAGGATGCGGGAAAAGAGCCGACGCAGTAAATAAACAACCGCAACATGATTGTTAGTTGGCAACAGCTACCCAATTCTTGCATTCTTTCTTTGCCTTTTTAATATCTACATATTAATGGCATGCTTTGTCCCTCTCTGTCTGCTGAATGTACCTATGTACTGCAGGAGTGGTCTCCATCTTCCGCTCTTCAACGGAGGGCTCTATTATGGCTTCCAGTAGCCCCTCCTGCCATAATGCCCCTCGCAATCACGGTCTAGCATGTTGTAAGAGTATCCATAAAGGTCTTTATTCTCTCCATCTAGAAAATACCCCTTCTTTTTCCACACTCTCATTGCCTTTCCATCAGTATCCTTCTTCAATAACAGGTTTCGGAAGCTTTTAATATTCTTTTCTCTTCATCCCCAACACGGGCATTTTTCTCTCCTACACAAGTCAGTACTCCATACGAAAGGCGTCTATCAAACCAGAGACCTCCAGGTTTTACCTCATTTAGTTTACTCGATGTTTATTAGGCAGTTTTCAATATCAATTACTGTAGAATTTATTTAATCTTATGGGTCTGCTTGATTTGAAAAAACACATATTCAGTTAATAATTCATGCATTCATTCATTCTGAAGATATTTAATACGCGAATGATGTAAGTCGTGAAGGAGCATACTTCTCTCAGTGTCACGGTGAAGTAACCGTGTCGGGCGGATAATGGCCTCGTTAGTCTGCTGTTTCCACTGATGAGGCTCTCTTGGACGAATTGCAAGTGACCAACCCCGCAAGAATGAACTCTAGCGTCAGCTAGAGTTCATTCTTGGAACCATGTGGTAGCCCATTGACTCGGCAGAAGACCAACAGTAAAACTATTAGAAAAGTACATAACACCCCGCGTTAATTAGTGACGCCGAGGATTATTATCATTGTATTAAACTGGCCGATTGGGCCACAAGGTTTAAACAAGATAGATTAATGCCTGAATGATCACTGATGGAGTATTCAAGTATTCCTTCTTCCTTGCACGATACGCATTCATCTACAAATCACTGCAACATTCCTACAACACTCATTCCTACATTCTCAACTAAAAACAGAAATTCAAAGCTTTACCCGACCACTTACTACTCGACAAGTTTGTGTGTTAATATATTCACGTTCTGTATACGCTATAGTCACGTTCTGTTCCTAATTCCTCTTGAGAAAGGTGGTTGGACCACCGAAAATTCGAGATCCAGTGAGTCTCTCTTTTGTGTGTTTTGGTTTCTGTGTTTGTTATGACTATTAGTGAATTTACATTATTATATATATATATTTATAGTCCAACGCTCTACCCACTAGACCACCGCGACCCATATATATATATATATATATGTCTTAGTGGGTAGGGTAGAGCTGTTGGACTACTGACCGTAGGATCCCGGGTTCGATTCCCGGGCAAGGCACTTGCAGCTCCACCCAAGCTAGTTGATTTTTCGGGGTACCAGATCTTCCTGGGATACCATAACCGGCACAGGGAAAGGAACTGGCCCCCCTACCCTGATGTGTGAATATTCACACGCCGTCGGGCTTGGTACATGGGTGAGCTCTACCATCACCTACTAAACCGGCCTTCGGGTTGATTACTGTGTTTTATATATATATTTTTGTATATAAACACACTAACTTGAACATTTGCATGTTTCAAGAAACTGTAATAGTAACTTTAACGGAGTCACCCGCTATGTGTGCATTATAATGCAACCATTTCAGAGAGTAAAAATCATTCGCCTTGACCGGGATTCGAACCCGGATCCCTCGATATCCGGCCGAGTGCTTTAACCACTTAAGCTACCGAGACGTCCTCTTACACTCACTCTATTTACATGCCCTTTCGGTAGTTTCGGAGCACTATACAGATGTAGATAGGTAACCGCAGCCGGTAGCAATATAAAAGGCGGTTCAAGCATTATATTTCAAACGTATAAAAACGTTTAAAAGTATAATGGCTTAAACGGAGCTCAATAATCTAACGGTAGCTGGAGAGAACTTTTGTTATTTTTTACGAATAATCGTTTTTTTCTTCCGATAACTCCCTTCAAATGCTTTTTCTAAATATCACAACAGCTAATTCTGGAAACTCAATAATTTTAGTATGTTAATGCTAATCGTGAAAACCCTAGTCCTTTCGGACTTGCCACGACGAGCAATACCTTGCAATGACGATATTTTCAAGGTACCTTTCACATTAACATATCGAGGAACTTCCAAAACGTTGTCTTGCGTCAACCAAAACACTTCAGGTGTCTCCCAAGGAAGGTAGGTCCCTATCTCTTTTAAGAGATAGGGACCTGGGACCTCTTTTATTCTTTCTTTATGCTGACGACCTTATCTCCGTGGTTAATAGTAAGATAGGTTTATTCGCTGACGAAGCAGTGATTTACAGAGATATCCGTAATCCTGAAAATTAAGTAGCTTTAGCAGATGGCCTAAATGCTATTCAACGTTGGCGTAACACTTGGCAATTAAAATTAAACATACAAAAGCATAGCGATGGATTTTTGGAAAAAGAGTAGGACTCTTCCGAACGCCTACTGCATCATGAATACCAAAATAGAAAACGTAGACTTGATTAAATACTTAGGCGTTACCCTCCATCATGACCTCTCCTGAGTGAAACATATACGGGGAATATGTGGACAAGCTAACAAAAAATTAGGATTTATTGAGAGAGTTTTGGGAAAATGTGATGAAAAGATTTTTAAAAATGCTATCTTTCGCAGGTTTGTCTTAATTTAGAATGGGCTGCTAGTGTATGGAATCCACATGAAGTTCGATTCATTGCCGATTCGGTTCGCGTGCAGCGTGTAGGAGCTAGATTTGTAAAACGTTGTTATGACAAACTAACTTATAAAATTTATTAGATGAGCGTTTAGCATTTATTAGAAGAGCTCTGGGTACATGACTGAAATAAATTAATAAAAAATTCAAAGAGAAACGTTATTTTTCGGTGGTTGGGCCTCGCTTAGAATATGCTGCAGGTATATGGGATCCTCACGAATTTGGATTCATTGAATTAGATCGCGTGGAGCTGAGAGGAGATAGATTTGCAAAACGTTGTTATGATAAGCTTAGTAGCGTATCCAAAATATTAGAGCAGCTAGGCTGGGATTACTCACGGTGCGAAGGTTAAATTACAGATTAAATCTTTTGCATAAATTGGAAAAATGTCTCTTTAGCAGTGATGCTGAAAATGTATTATTACCCCCCTCGTACTATGGAAGGAGAGATCATATCAATACAATTAGAGAGATTAAGTGGAGAACAGATAGATTGAATGTTATTTTTTCACGAACGATAAGGGAACAGAATAATACGCCCGTGGTAGGGGTCATATTCGGGTCAAAATTAGTCTGGTGTGTATTCACCCTCTGCCACACACCTTAGCGGTGGCCTGCAGACTACTAAATATCCAAAGAAAACCCTCAATAAGGATTACAACAATTCGCCCTTCGGATAATTGCAACACTGTAGGAATCCTCATATACTCGTACTTGTATATAAAAATGACGCGGTTGCTGCACTCATTAAGTAAACTTATTATTATCATTTTTACCTTGTTAATAGTATTATATTATAGTAAACTGATTTTTTATTTTATTTTCCCCACTGCTTTGCTTGTCTTTAACTCTCAAGGTAAAAAAAATAGCATTTCTTCATGTACATTTGAAATTTTTGCGTATTTAAAAGCGCATGAGTCTATAACATGTGTGTATGAAAAGGAAACCCCGTTGATTCATGTTGTTCACTAGACTGCAGAATATTATTTTTTTAATTATCCAGGTTCATCATCTCACGTCGATCGGTTTAGATGACGGTTTTTAAGTTCCAACAACTTTACGAAATAAGTTTAATGATCGGATCGCATTCAACATCACTCCACAGGTGAATTCAAAGATAATGACGATTCCTAAATGCCTACTTGATATTCTCCCGCTCAGGAGAAACACTTACATGACCGAAATCACACTAACAATGGGAAAATTGTCCATGACTGCCTTCCGCCTCTCCTATTTAGAAAGTTGCCCCGATCTTGCATTCTACGCATCTAGTGAGTGGAATACAATCTAGAATGAGTCGGATAATTTCAAATTGTTAAGAGTTATATTTCCCCCCATAAGGGAAATGAGAGTTTTTATTGGATTCCTTAGATTAAATTCCAAATTATGATGCACTACTTTTATTTTCAACGATGTTATGAAAATTTTGAATGGCTTTTGAACTATTTCTTCGATTCACCAATCATAGTGAGGCTTATAAGCCTTCTTTCTATCAAAGTACATCATTTAAAAGCGAAGCTAACAACCATGTGATTATAAACGACTTCGATGCCGATACGACCGCAGGTATTCGAGGCGTACAAAATAGGCACGTCTTCTTGTCGAACCGGCCCCACCTCATCGCTTCATAAATTCTGATTACGCGGAGAATGTATGACATTGAATATTGTAAGACTAATGGATTAGCGTCTGTTGGTATGGTCATGATCTGATATTAAATTAAAAGCGTTAGCACGCGTTAATTTTCCTTAACTTTTCTCTTGAGCTCCATTTATTTCAGGATAGGGACCAATTTATATATCCAAAATACTGGAGCATGAACTGGAAATTAAATTCAATTTAAAAATGATCAAGAACGGGCTTTTATATTTCCATTCATCTTTTCTATCTTACTGCTAATATTAAACTGGTAGTCTCAAATATTTTACAGTGAAACCTAGAGCAGAGGTCGGAAATTTACTACCCACGGACATTTTAAAGCACTTTAGAATGAATAATACGAAGAATGTCTGGTAAAATAAAATGGAAGTAACCTCTTTAAATGCAAGAAAGTCAATACTTATTAAAACTGAACCATATAACAAGAAATTAAATCGTTCAACATTTAAAAAGATGGTGGAGCATTATGTTGAAGAACTGCACCCCGCCCCAATGTTAACGGTTCCATTTTTATCAGTATGTATATATATATATATATATATATATATATATATCCAATCAGAGATATCGGGACCAAGTTTACTTCTTCGTGACGTGGGATAATGCCGTATCATGTGTCTGAAGAAAGTGACGTTAAATATTGAGATCTCCTTGACCTTAAAGTGTCAGCCTGGGCAAACGTCGGACTTCTATCTGTCGCCTCATCCTGTCACGAACTCTAAAATCTCGAGAACTCAATGTGTACGCAGGTTGCAAGGAAACTATATTTTGAAATGTTTCCATTTTGGTGTTTTCGGGTTAAGTTTAAATTAACATCAGATTTCTCTTAATAATGGATAAAGACTGATGGAATTTAATTATTTAGAGCTCGATTTGGTAAATAGCTTCATTTTTTAGACGACGTTCTTTAAGATTGAAAAAATACTTGACTTGTGAAAAACCTATTCAATGCGAAAAATATTGTATCATTCTGCAACAATGTTTAGCTTAACCATTCCGGATTTCGACGCCTCAAAAACCCTTGTCGATGCATCTTAACCGTAATAATGAGTCTGAACGTGTGAACTAGTGTGGAATAATAAAATCGATCAATAATTATAAAATAATATTTCCGCCATCAGATTAAAAGGGGCAATTGATCCTACATATATAGAATTCAAACACGTACAAAAAATTACCCAGGAAATCGTAAATCATATTGTGGATCTTCCACTAGAAAACATATGAACAGAATATTACGAGAATATTATTCTTGTATCTAACTGCATTGATTTATATATCATATCAATACGTTAAATGCATATAGCAGTAGAAAAGTATTTTGGAAAAGAAGTCGCCAAACTACAATACTGCTTGTCTCTGCACTTCCGGGTTCTTCATCAGCGTCAATTCCTTTCGGGTGACGACAGCTTCTCTGGACATACTGCCTGCATCTTCAGGTCGAAGGTGTTTTTTGGAAGCTTTATTGTTCGCCTTATACAGAGATGGTGGTCAAGTGCCGCGCTCTGATTAGATAGTCCTTTTCCACGCAATGTTTAATCGATATCCATCTTCCCTGTTGATGGTTCGTGGTCTTTTTTGGGATTTCAAGTGCCTCGCGGATTTACCGGGGGAAATAGCCCTTGTCCTTCGCTATTACTTCCGCCCCCTCAAAATCGATGACGTGTCCCGGCTCAATCCAAGTATGCTCGGCGATGGCTGAGAAGTTAAACTGTCTCTTTTCCGTCACCCTGTGATGTTCTTATATCCTTGTTTGAGTGACCATGTGAGGCAATGGTGCATTCAGTTTAAAAATGGCCGCACCAATGTCAACGACGAGGACCGCAGTAGTCGGCCAAGCTTTGCGACAGATGAACTAACGCATGGCCAGTTCTTGGACATCGTGGACATTTGTCCGTTCACTCTCAACTAGCAGAGCCACTGACGCACGAACCTGACACCGATTGCTAAGTCGGTACACAGCACAAATTTCCCGATGAACGTTAGCATCTTTGAAGATTATTTGCCAGTAGAAAACTCATAATTAAACGACTTTTACATTAAGCGGGGTTTCCAAATGTATTGCTCCTGAATTGAGTTGCTACTGTAAACAAACGACAAGCGACGCGGCCTTCCAAACACTTCAGCTCGAGGCGTAATGCCCTAGTGTGTGTGTGAATGTCAATACGATAAATATTCGGCTCCTCCCACTATTTCGCTCGCTACACGCAAATGTAAGTTACTTTCTGGACAGCCATCGTACTAAGAATTGGCCATTACCTGAGTTTTTCTTTACAATAGGCATGACAAGTCCAGGAGCAATTTCGCTTAGGAAACGCAAAAAAAACTCATTATGATTACAACCACCTAAAGTCCATGGCATACAAGTATTATACTAATTAATCAAAATTTTAAAAAAATATTTGATGAAAATGTAAAAAGAGGTAATGTTTATTTAGATGATAGCCATAAATCATCACTCACCGAAATTGCAAAACCGTTACGATGATATTCATGCATGGGGCTTTCCTAATCTACTTCAAAAGGAGATCAAACAGGTAAAATGAACGCTGGAAGAACGTCACACGAGTTGACGCTGAAATGAAATATTTCTTTGATAGGAATTGAGAGCAGAAAACAGAGGACTTAAATTTGGACATTTTTTGGAAACTATTCTTTAGTTATCTATCTCAGTGATATGAAATGATATAAAATTATATGATATGAAAAATTATTTCATTTGCTTCCAAAGAATTTAATGAACTGCATCCAAATGAACCAAGAAAAAACTGACATACAATAAATGAAATACTTAAAATATAATAATAAAATATTTTCCCTAGACTATAAAACTACAATAACAAGAACAATGTCCTTGATTAAAGTGCTATGTAATGGTAATGGACAAGCATGTATTTGATAAAAGTTAATCGTAGATTGAATTAATTGTACACATTTTAAGTATCAAAAATTAGTCATTCAAATCGTCAATTGCAACTTTATAATATTTTACATTAAATCATAAATATTCACAGTAGGATGTGTGTTTTTCATTTTCATGTTTCTAAGAGAATTTCAACATGTAGTAATGACAATCATAGAAACTAATGTGAATAACATGTCAAAGTTTTGCCATGCTCATGTAATTCCATAACTTCTTGTAAAAAGATTTACTTTTATCCATGTAGAACGTGTGTGTGCTTACGTACGTTCTTCTCGAAATCAGTAGGCATGCATACTTATGTCAAGAAGTACTCATATTCGTTCGAATCGCACTGCAATTCCATTGCAATTTTCACCCAATGCTGCGTTCCTTTGAAAGCATTCACTATACGCAGCCGTGATTACCCTTTCACCGTTGTGCTATTGAGATTCGACTGAAAGCCATTCGCATGAGTGTTACCCATCGCCATTTGTCTCTTCGCGGAGAATATTCACAGCAACCCTCAACTATTGACTGGGAACTCAACCGAACAATCAACAGATCAAAAGAATCAGCATCTCGTTCGTATTCGCATTAAATGTAGTTTCCAGCAACTTCCTACTTCCTGTCTTTTATTCATGGAATAGTCGTAGTTAAAAGCCACTTCAGGCGCAACTTCACACTTGGATAAACGTCAATTTTCCCGTAAAAGCCTAACATTGAGACTGTAATAACTACCTCCAATAGAGGCATTGTATATTTTGGGGAACACATTTGGGTCAGTGAAACAGTAACGATGGCAAATTATATAAATTTGCTTCTCACGGTGACTGAAAATGTCCCAATTCACCAAAAAGTCAATTCTTCACAGTGTCAGATTTTTAGTGTGAATTATATAATACCAATCGCTAATGGCTAAGATATTCCGAACACCTTACCTAAGAGCTAATTTAACTAACATAATTCGTATTATTAGCATACTGGAAGTAAACAAAACTTTTTCCTATCAGGATAATGAATATGTGTATCATAAACATTCATTTAATTCACCAAAGGATGATTATTCAAAATACGAGTCTTTTTATACAGGACGACGTATGGGGGCGGAATATATAACGGTAGAAACGAGATTTAAATATACTCGTATATAGTCAGCATTATTTTTTAATTAAAATGTGAAACACGAACATACACTGCATATATGGCATTTAGGTTTTGGAAACTCACCATTTTAAAGCTCCCATCGGTCCGAAAAAGCGAAAAGGAACCATAGTTGTTGTAAAGCTCCTATTCACCTCTCCTTTATATTCTTATACAGTGCAACATTAACTCATACCATGAATCTAGGAAATAAAATAGAGAAATGAAAATCATGACTAATATTTAAATCTTGAGACGCCATGTTGGTATCATCTATGTGTTTCACCACTCAATTTTTATGGTTAAATCTATTTAAGACACATCATTCAACTTAAACGGACTGATTAAAATATTTCACTATTTCTTAAAAGAATCGTCATTCAATCTTTGCGCCTTTCCTTCCGAGTATTATCTTGAAGTAAATATGAACGACAGCAGATGGCAGTAGCAGCCGTTTGCTGACTGATCTGGAAACTACTAGAGCACCAAATTCGCATTGCCCAGGCAATTACCACAAAATCTATCATTGTTAATCTCAGGATCAGAATAGCATTGACGCATACTATTCTTGAAACTCCCTAGCGTAGTTATACGCTCATAATTAGACAAATAAAAACACATGAGCATTAAACGGCGAAGAAGAGGAATAAGTAACCTATCAATATAAGTAACCTATCTAAGCATTCTTCATTCATACGCCACCTCCTCAATAAATTATGTAACAGATCGGGAACGTATGGGGAGGGAAAATTGTATGAGACCCATTTTTCATGCTCCAAATAAGGTATTTACAACTGAAACCATTTGAGTCCTTTCTTTCCTTCTAGCGATCCAAGCATACCAAATTAAATTTCTCCATATTTGTAATTTTAAGGAAGAATGATTTGAATAACCCCCCATGTAATTCGATGTAGTACTAATCCACACATCGAAAAAAAACATTTCCCCATTGTTGAAAATCGTCCAGACTGTACTAGCAAAGGCAGGCCTACAGGAAAATGCCTAAACTGAATGAAACAGTGAAAGGAGGGGAATAGAGATTTTCCCACTGCATAAATAGTGTGCCTTTGGTCAAGGATAATGTGGGCATAGTTTTATTATTATTACTAGGTAATCTGCCGGTTAAGGTAGGTTTTTGGATGCACACAACTATCAAATAAATAAATATTTTGTAACTCCAAATAAAACCCAATCCAGCAACCTACTCTACATCAGGTCCCTCTTCATCTCTGTATACTTCTTTCCATCCCGTCCAACATCCCTGTCCTGTTCCCGCCCTTTCCTGGTTTGCCCAATATTCTCCCCTCTATTACCTTCTTTAACATCCCACTACCGCTCAATATACCTTTCATCCATCATTCCTGCCTCCATAGGATTTCTCTCAACAAACCCCTCTCCTCCCCCACCATCTCCAGTACTTCCTCATTTGTTTTCCTTTCGGTCCATTTCACCTTCTCCATTCTTCTCCACACCCACATTTCAAAAGCCTCCAATCTACGTCTATCCTCCTGCTTCAGTGACCACGTTTCCGCGCCGTACATAGCTACGCTCCATATCAAAGTTTTTACGAATCTTTTCTTAACCTCCCTACTCAACGTCCCCGTCAACTCCCTCCTCCTTGAAAAAGCCTCCTTGCCTAGCGCAATTCTTCTTACGTCCCTACTACTTTGACCATAAACACAGTAATCAACCCGAAGGTCGGTTTAGTAGGTGTCACGGTAGAGCTCACCCGTGTACCAAGCCCTATACGGCGTGTGAATATTCACACATCAGGGTAGGGGGGCCAGTTCCTTTCCCTGTGCCGGTTATGGTTTCCCAGGAAGATCTGGTACCCGAAAAATCAACTAGCTTGGTGCAGCTGCAGGTGCCCAAAGTGCCTTGCCCGGGAATCGAACCCGGGACCCTCCGGTCAGTAGTCCAAGTCTACCCACTAGACCACCGCGACCCGCTACTACTTTGACCGTATTGGTCCAAAACACTTCCGAGATAAGCAAACTGTTCTACCAGCTCTATTTTTCCCCTTCTATTTTAATGTTTACCTCAGCCTTTTTCTCTCTGGAAAATCGCATAACCTTTGTTTTATTAATATTGATTCTCATTCCATATCTATTGCATTGAACCTCTAATTCACTTAGCAATGCTTGAAACCCCTTGGCTGACTGTGCAACTAATGCTTGGTCATCAGCAAACCTAACCGATTTTACGAAGTCCCCTCCGACTTTCATTCCTACCTCCAGTTCTTCCAATGCCTCTTTAATCATTTCCTCCACATATACGTTGAACAGCTCCGGTGACAATGGGCAACCATGCCTTACACCTCTTCCTAACACTGCCCATCCGGATTCTCCGTTCCCCACTCGCACCTGAGCAGTCTGAGACATATACAGGTTGCGGATCAGTCTCCTGTCCCTCCAATCCATTCCTACTTTCTGCAATACACGCATTAATTTGTCCCAATTCACTCTATCAAACGCTTTTTCGAAATCTAAGAAACAGGAAAATACGTCCTGATTGTATTCTATCTCTAGATTGTATTCTCTCGATTAGTGATCTCATTATTGCAATGGCATCAAGCATACCTCCTCCCTTCCTAAACCAAACCTGATCATCCCCTAAGTAATCATTTGCCTTACTCTCTATCCTTTTGTTGATTATCCTGAGAATAACTTTAGCCGCGTGGGATTATTGTTCTGTAATCTTTACATGTAACCTTTACCTTTTTCGGAATAGGAACTAACACTGATCTCTCAAAATCTTCTGGCCAGATTCCTTCATCATAGATACTACGAATCAGTCCATATAGAGTCTTCTTCCCACATTTTCCTAAACATTTCAACAGTTCTGCAGGTATGTTGTCCACCCCCACGGCCTTATTTGCTTTCATCTCCTTTAATGCCCTTACTATTTCATCTTCGAGTATGCCTGGACCTAAAGCTATCTTCTTCTACGTCATGTTCCTTTTCTATGTCTAACCTTGTCGGCCTAAGTTCTTTACCATACAGTGTTTCTATATATTCCTTCCATCTCTCTTGGATTTTTTCTGGTTCAACTATTATCTTACCCCACTTATCTTTAACTGTTAGTACTGATCTTGCCTTCTTACTTCCCGATAATAACTTAACCTTACTATAGAGCGCACCAATTTCACCCTTCCTCTGTAAACTTGCCATATCCTCGCATTGCGTTTTCCACCATTCTTCTTTCGCTTTATTTGTGGCCCTTCTCAATTTATTGTTTAACTCTTTATACTTCATTTTAACTAACTCTGCGTTTACATTCTTTCATCTTCTTCTCTCCTTCTTCTTTACAATCATCTCATCCGTTACCCATGGTTTCCTTATCCTTTTCCCGTCAACGGTTCCTAAAGTGTCTTTTGCGGCTATCGATATCCCTTGCTTGATACATTCCCATTTTTCTTCGATAGTACTCAGTTCTTTAACGTCATCCATCATTTTCTCTACAGTCTGCTGATACTCCTTCCTTGTTAATTCATTTAAAGCTTCTACATTCCATTTCCTAACCCGCCGCCCCTGCCTTATCTTTTTGAAACGAACGACACATTTCATAACAACTAAATTGTGGTCAGAGTCCGTATCCGCTCCTGGGAAACTGTGCGAATTTATCACACTGTACCTAAACCTTGTGCCTAACCATAATATAATCTAACTGATACCTTTCTGAGTCACCTGGGATTTTCCATGTATACCTACGCCTTTTGTGGTATTTAAACCATGTGTTGGTGATGACTAACCTCTGTCTCCTGCAGAATTCAATTGCTTTCTCCATATGGTCATTCCTCGTTCCTAGCCCTTAGTCCCCCACCTCATCACCATCTCTTCCTTCGCCTACCGTCGAATTCCAATCCCCCATCACTATCAAATGTTTTCCTGCAGAGACACACGCGATTATAGCCTCTAACTTATTGTATATCCTATCAACTTCTTCCTCCTTGTAGTTGCTCGGTGGCATGTGTACTTGAACAATGACCAAGTTCATCGGTGCTGCTTTTATCTCTACCAGTAATATTCTATCAGTTGCTTGCTCTATGTTGACTTCGCTTCTTCCTAACCCATTATGTAATATTACGGCAACCCCTCGCTGGCTCTCGTCCCCGCCGCTGTATATCACTCTATAATTATCACTCCAGTACTCCCCACTATGCTTCCATCTCACCTCGCATAGACCTAAAACATCTATATTGCCTCTTTTCATCTCTCGCTTAATATTCTCTAATTTGCCGGTCCTCAACATTGTCCTGACGCTCCATGTTCCTATTCTAACTACTTTCGTCTTCTTCTGCGTCTTCTGTCCTGCTGCTGTTATTTCTCCCCTGCAAGGGTTTCGTGGGATGACGACCGTAGAAGCCTTGCCTCCCCCCCTGCTGCATATGACACACGGCCGCTTGGGCCGAGTCTCGCAGTTGCCAGGACTCATATTCTCTATAGTGCCCATAATTACATTTTTGGGAAATATAATTGAGGTGGTTCCCCGTTCCCTTTCTCAATAGTATTTTTAACGCGACACCATCACTTAATGGCCGCCCCACTGGGGTCAGGCGCCTTTGCAGCTGCCTCACTGAGGAACAGACGCTGTATGGACTACCTTTCGTCTGGCTCCTAACCTTCAACCTATCTGGCATTGGTGACCCTATCAGGAGCAATTATTATTACTCCCACCAGCACAGCTCTAGGGGTCATTGGAACAAACAAGCCCTTCCACCACGTCAAGGTTGTGGTTCATGGGAGGGAGATAAATGGATATACAGTGCAAAAAAGGATGTACATGAGATAAGTAATTAATAAAGGAAAATAATGATAATATGGTGACTCAATAGGGTAAAAATGTGCTACAAGGAGAAAAGAACTACATAATAAGATCTTAAAGAAGAGAAAAAAGTGTGTTCATTTCTGCAGTGAAACATTTTTCATCATTTAAAAATTAAAATCAATCTAGAGTAAGATAGCACAAAATTGCATCAATAATAAAGATAGGAAATGTGACTTAGTTGGGAAAGTTTCAGTCTAGGTATGATAAAAGATGTGACTGAAAAGTACCATGGAAAATACACTACCACCTGGAGTGGAATTCAAGTAGTTATGAAGGAATTGATCACTTTTCATTCTCTCAGCACTAGGAAGAAGACAAGAATGATCTTGTATGCTTTAATTTTATAATTTATATTAAAGGCATTTGCTATGTTGTCTGACCTAGATTCAAATAGCTCTCTAGCATGTGGAGCCTTTCAGAATAAGAAAGCCGTTCTATGTTTGAATGGTCTCCTAGCAAAGTTCATAATGCAACTTTAATCAGATTGGCCACTAGTCTGAACGAAATGGCAACAAAGATCCAACATAGATTCTTGAAACTGATAGTCCTACTTTTCCTGAATCAAAAAAGTCAAAAGATCTTTGTCTCTTCAGATGATTATTGACAAAATATTTTATATATATATATATATATATATTTTTTTTTAAGCTTATGGTTGGAAGTATTCATATTTGATTGCCCTCTTTTATTAGATAAGAGACAATATAATACTTGACGAAAGTCCAAGAATTTTTTCAGCAGATTATGTATCACAAATTTTTTTTACAACTTGGTTAAAGTCTATTTCACAGCATTATAAATGGGCTTTAAAGGGCTATCTTCATTACTATGATTAGTTATATATACAAGTCCTAAACTACTGCACCATATTGGGTATATATGCATATTCTTGATGTTATTTCCTTCAGGTCAGACAAAGTAAATAAATTCTCATTTTAAGTTATTTCAGGATATGTTTCAATTTTATTTCAATTTAATATTTTCCCATGGTATGTGTAGTATCCCAGTGGTGTATAATAGTAGTATTTATGCTCTAAAGACTGTTCACTAAGTAATTATTAAATTTCAGCTTATTCTCCTAGCTTTGTACAAAACTTCATGCATTTAATGCATTCTTCCAACCCTCTTGTCCAACTAAAAATACTTGTAGCTTTTTCATTATTTCCAATTCTCACTGTTAAAATTTCCTAACTTTCACCTATATCAAATTCCTTGTACTCATTGTCACCACCTAATACATTATCAAAATACTCCCCTCACCAATACTCCATCAAAATATAAAATACTAATGCATGTATGAATGGCATAAAAAATACAGAAATCAATTGATGTTGGTATCAAAATTTTCCTCAGAGTATTATCATTAGCATTTCATCCATTTTGCCTTTCCATACAACAATTTGCTTCTGAAATTTCTTTGCATGTATAGAACAGTCATTCATGAAATCCCATAATAAATTTTTGAGATCAGTTGCTGTCTCCTGTAATTTACTCATTCACTTTTATTTGTACAAAGACCATAGAACAGTTCACGAAAGGAGATAAATGCATGCTATGAGGCATGCCATACTATGTAAGGTCATGAAGTATTCAACACTGTTCACAATATTCATTTTCATAGCAATTAGATTTCCTTGTGAAATAAAAATGTGATTTATTTTTAACTAGGTTGAGTCCTACAATATCTTTTAATGAGCTGTGTAAAGAGTAATAAACTCTGAAACTTTTGCCAGTAAACTGTTCCATATAAGTGCCCAGTGGTGGTGATATAACTTAAGCCACTATGACTCCTGGTCATTTGATCATTAATAAGAGAATTTATTTCTACCAGATGCATGTCCTGTTGTTTTATAGTTCCATTGTGTTGGAGTAAGAGATAGTCTAAATCCTGAATCATTTTGGTAGATTTACTAAAAAAGCTATTGGAGTAGGATACAGAAATCAAAAATTCTTTGTCAAGTTAAATGAAACAGATTGATTGTAAAAGAACAAGATTTTAATATGCGAACACAGCATCATATAAAAAACATATTTGCAGTATTTGCATATATTTCCCAGTTCCCTTCATATGCACTGGCTATCATAGTCATTATGCAATTTTTACGCCATTCAAAATCTTCACTGCATAAATCAGGAGGGAATTACAAGTACATTGGAAATATTTTATCATAGATATTAAATTTTTCAATCAACCAAAGTGGTACCAAAAATGACTGAAAAAAGGTAGGAATAATTATTACTGTTTCAGTCAATATCATTTTGGGTTTAGGAGAAGGAAAAGAATCAATGATAAATTCAATATGCACATATGCACAATGCAAATAGGGAGACAGCTAGGAGAAACTTCTGTAAATTCTTATACTTCATTAATTTCAGTATCACTTCTTTTAATTGCCATGGATCAGAAGAAGGCATTAAATGTTTCTCTCCGTTTAAAGTACATTCATTTCATTTCATTGTAAATTTCAGTCATCTATATTATGCAATACATTTACTACTCATATCTCTGCAAAATTAGTAAATATTCATTTTTGAAATGGATGGAACAGAATTTTATGTAAGTTTTCTTCTCTGTATATTTAGCTTTGTCATTGGAAAACCTCAGGATGATATTTATCTACTGATTACTCGTTGACTTGCTTATATAGTATTACTGGTCTTCTACCAGTTAAGGATTGGTACTAGAGGTGCATAACTCATACAACAGTACAATGATACAATTCCTTGCCTCTCCTAATAGAACACAACCTGACACTTGGCACTAAAATAAGCCACTCTTCAACTCAACAAACGTCCTTACTCCCTTCTTTCCACCCAACATCCCTGTCCTAAACCTACTCCTTCCTCATTTGCCTAATGTTCTCCCCTCTATCACAGATTTCAACATCCCATTGCCAATCAAAACGATCTACATCCATCTTCCCTTCCTCCTCTGGATTTCTTCCAAAAATCCCCTCTCTTCACCCACTATGGATAGCATTTCCTCGCTTTTTTTCTTTTCTGTCCATTTCACCTTTTCAATCCTTCACATCCTCATTTCACAAACCTCTAATCAATGCCTATCATCTTGCTTCAATGACCATGTTTCCAAACCCTACAAAACCATGATGCAAATCAAGGTTTTAAGAAGGCCTTTTCTTAATATCCTTACACAATGTCTTTGTCATCACTTCCCTCCTTCTTGTGAAAGCTTCTTTGCTTAATGCAATTTTCATTCTTATATCCCCACAATTTTTTCCATTTTGGTCCACCATACTTCCGAGATAGGTAAATTGTTACATCTGCTCTAGTTTATGAACCCCTATTTCAATGCAACAGGAATCCTGGTAAAGGTGAATGCTATTTACACTTTGAAATTCTTGCATTGTATTCCGTATTAGTGGAGATGCTATTAAAAGTTACTGTCAAGGCATCTCTAGTAATTTCTTTGATCTTTTCCTACATTGATAAATGACTTAGGCTTCTCAAAAACTACATAACCATTGTTTTGTTTACATTTATTCTTATTTCATGCATACCACACTGAATTTCCATTTCATTGAGAAATGTTTGCAACCCCTTGGTTGGCTGACAAACTTACACTTGGTCATCAGCAAACCTATCCACATAACAAATTCATGATATTACTTTAACACCATGCATTTATCTCTCCCTTTCAGAACCCAAGCTTATTTGTAACCCTAAGTAGTCATTTGCCCTCCTCTCCATTTCACAAGCTTATGTGAAAACTATTATCATTTGCTTGGTGTTGGCCAGTTTCTTTTAATTATGAATGTATATTAAAGGTAAAGGGCTATAAATATCAACTTTTATTCTTTCTATATTTTCACTTTTTCACTCTTCCCATTATCTCTTTTCATTCCTACCTGCTTTCTCTATATATTGTAGTGCATTAGTTATCTATAATTGTAGGTAGTTCATTTTAATTGCTTGTAAGAAGCATAGTAATATTTTGATGTGAAAAAATTAAAATGAAACTCTCCAGATCCTTGAATACAATAAAGGTCTACTGATTTTTCTGAGTCCTCTACTGAGTCTATAATGAGTGAGAGGAAGAATACCCTTTCTTCTTTCTCTGCTCCTTATAAATCCATACTATTTCTCAAGTAAGTACTCTTCCAATTTCCTCTCCAGTCATCAGTGTTAATTATTTTCATATGCATTATTTCTTGGATCATCAGGTTAATAGCTCAAGTTTTCACATTTGCCTGTTTCTATTGTTGATATACACTCAATCACATGTATTCTTAACTTGGCATAACCATTGACATTTCTCCTCTTGTATATTTAACCAAAATTAGGCTCTATAGATTCATCAAGGGGATCAAGATGGTGTAGTGACTAACATACTGGTTTTCCACCAAGAGGACCTGGGCTCAAATCCTGGTGGTGGCAGATATTTTTCAGTGGTATCTCGATACCTACTTGAGGTGCCATGTGGAGAGCACTTTGAGTGAGCATGCCATCCGTTGGATGGGACAGTTATACTGCGTACCCCTTGGTGCCTTTTGTCATGAGTTTGCTAATGCTGACATCAGGTTTCTCTCCACCCTTCCTCCTTTCCCATCCATCCCTAATGGAGCAAACGAGCTTATTTGTCAGCCTCCTCCCCTAAAACTACAACTAATATCTTCATCAAGGTTTCATTTCCTGAAATTTTTATTAGTTTACAGGAGCTTTTTTCAATCCCTGATGCCTTTTTTTGCCCTCAAACACTTCAGGTTAGCATTGAAAGTATTCCTGAGGATAAGGTCTCTTCTCCCACATTATCAACACCATCCTCTTCCAGCATGAATTTCCTTTCCATCAAAAGATTTTTCTAATACTTTTTCCTTCAGAATAATTCAAGTTCATCTGCAATAAGAACCTAGCAATGTTTGTCCCTTGTGCCACTGATATTAGTTCTGCATTCATTGAAGTGGTAATGCCTTAATTCCACTTCAATATTTTCTTGAACAATACTATTATAACAATAATACTATTATAGTATTCTATATAGTAGTATACTATTATAGTAACAATACTATTATAGTATTATGCCAAACTTCTTCTCACAAATTTCTCATGAAACTTGCACAGATTTTGCTCACCTTTTGACATAATTTATTTCTTAATAATTTGCAGCATCTTTTCCCCAGGACTTGCCACTTGGAGGAATCATCTTGCCTAGTACCCCTGCTCCTTCCTGCCAACTGGCTGCTGGTGAACTATTGTTCCTTCGTCCTACTCCACTAGACCCTTCACCTTATTATACATACTATGCCGCTTTGGTTTTGCAATATTTAGTGTACCAATTTATTCTCAGGAATTAAATCATTTCCCTCAGCTAGACCCAATTGTCATCCCATGTTTTTCATGGACCCTCAAAAGTTTAGTTCAAAAGGCAAAAAATAATGATATCATGAAAGTCGAGGTTGTGGTGACAGAGAACTTTGGCATATTTGAAGACAGATATAGGGAAGGATGGATATTGAGCAAAAGAAGAGAAAGGGAAAAAATTCCAATGAACACCATTTGTAATTTACCCCCTGCCACACACCTTTTTTGGTGGCTCGCAGGGTATTTATGTAGATGTAGATGTAATTGGGAGTACCTGAAGGATAGGATAAGCTATAAAAAATAGCCTGTGTGCAGAAAATAACAATGGCTGTAATGGCATTCTGGTTACCATGCCCACCCAGCAGAGGGAGATCTCGGGTTAAAACTCAAAATTGTTTGATTTTTACATGGCGACTAAGTGTACTTTAATTGGTAATATTTTCATGGCAAAAGAGAATCAAAGGAGATTTTTTAGGAGGCCTTGATTTCGATCTTAAGTAAGCCCAGAACTTATAGCATTTGACGATAAGTTGTAAGTGTGCGAAAATAATTCCAAACCACGGATATTCACGCGACGCACATTTGAGAACCAGACGTACTCTCAACTCAGATCCTGGCCTTCAAGAAAACAACGGATATGACTATTGTGTCAGCGGGGCCAATCATCAAATCCAGTGGGGACATATTACTCGCTACTTACCATTCCCAAATTCCTTCTCAACTCCGAAAGAAAAACATTCCCTTCTGACTTGTCACGTTGCCTTGCCGTTCCCTGGGAACATTTTGAACCACCCTGAAAAGCTAATAGATGAGCAATTTCTGCGACGCCACAAACCTACGTCGGCGATCTGTGACCTGATAGGCTGCGCAGTCCGCGACGTCGTAAAAAGCGAGTTTTTGCGTCGCCGTCACAACCCCTCTTCATGGCTACGGCACCACCGCAAGGAAACAGAAGATGACGATGAACCGTGCTATGTGTTTCCATGGGAGATGAATTAAGGACGGACAGCGAGAGCCGGTTTAACCTCGTAGTCGCCACGTCTGCTGCGCGACAGATTGCAGTTAAATTATGAAGATGTGCAACTTCTGTGGCGCATCTTTTATCACGCGCGCATCACTGAACATATTTCTGAGAATAACCTGTAAACTTCATCGATTCATGGCAAATAATAATGTACTATTCCACTGTTTATAAAATATATTTCGATCTAGGTTCCGACATTACTTCGTCAAGGTCACCTGAAGATGAGGAAGTAACGTCGAAACTTAGGTCGACATACGATATATATTATTATCAATGGCAGAGTGCATTGCTATTTGCTAAGAATCGATCATGTTTATCTTCCACAACATCACCTTTGAATCAACAAAATTGAAATGGTAATCTTATAATCGTTCTGCAACAGAAAACACTTCCTGACGCACAAACACGTACATTCGTCAGGCATTAGAAGAAAAGAAAAATATATCTTGGAGGAAATTAAGATTCCTCCGTCATTAAGATTAAAAATGCCAAATATATGTCCTCATCACAAAAGCACATCACTGAATAAATACTTAAACCCTTCATCATAATGAAGCTTTCTTCCCCTATATGTATATCCTTTCTGCCTCTCTTCAACCTGCCCAACATGCCTATTCTTTTTATGCCTCCACCTCGTTTACCATCCTCTTACCTCTACCCCCACAGTCTTCATCACTCAATATCTCCACAAAAGTTTCACCCACCTATGGACTCCAAAGTTAACGTGGTGATGGCAAATACTTAAGTGTTCCGATGACCCATAGAGCGGACAGGAGCAATGACAGTTAGAAGAGTCAAACATATCGGGTAGGGTCACCCATACCAGTAGATCGAACGGTAGGAAACAGACTAAAGGCAGTTCGCGTAGTGTCTACAGGTATTCCGAATTGAGGCGGTTACAACGAAGTCTGACCCAGTGGGGCGGCCATTTAAAATGATTTCACGTTGGAAACACCGTTGAGGAAGGCAACAGGGAGCCGCCTGATTTGTTATTCCACGGAATTATGATGAAACCAAATATTTTGGTTGATATTGAAGAACAAATTCAGTCAATGAAATAGATGGGTACACCCGATTGAACGACAATAACATCATAAAGCTAACAGTTTCAGGCTTAACTTCGTGGAATTCCTTCATGATGGGGGTAAAAAATAAGGAAAACTTTACGCTTCCACACACTTTTAATGCAATACGACCATAGCACACCTGATAATGAAGTGCAGCATCGAAACTATGGCCGTATTGCATTAAAAGTGTGTGGAAGCGTAAAGTTTTCCTTTTTTTTTACCCTCATGACAATAACATCTTCAAAGACGGATAGCAAAAACAGCCGATGACTGCCTAGTAACAAAGTAATTTTCAAACGGGCGGATATATGAGGTGGCCCTGGCGCTCTTGCATTGGAGACCCCCTGAAGAATGTTTTTAGCTTTGATAAAATTAAAAATAGATATTGATTAGACACATGAAACGAATTTTGAATGCCAGATGTCCAACGAGCATAACATTGAAGCTGATTTTCAACTTTCTTTAGTTTACAATATTATTTTTCTTCTTATGTAAATATGGCTCCCCTAAGTGTTTTTATCGGCCCGTAGGTGTATTAAAAAGCAATGTTCAAATAAAATGTGTAAAAAACACAGTTAATTTTATTAAAATGACCGTTTAAGAAATTGTTTACAAATTATTTAGTTGTGTAATGAAAGCATTTGCTGACATTGCATTTCTGCGCGCATGAAGAAACATTGAGGCCAGCAGCGAATCATCTGCATCGAAAACTCGTTTAGAACAATTAAGCTCTTCTTTTTTCCAGGGTACGAAAACACACGTTTCTCCAGTCTGGCCATCTCATCACGCAACTGGAGGTGACGACAGCTCCGAGCGACAATGAGACTAAATTCCCGAATGATTTTTTTCCAACTCGAGACGGATCCATTCACAGTGTAGGGAGCCAAAACAAATAAATAGGTGAGCTGTTTCTTTTCCATGTCCCCTCCCCCCCTTTGCTCCTTCGCCACAGCTGTTTACCTCGCCGCCGTGTTTTGCTTCCGGCCCAACAGAACTGCGTCTCAACGCTTCCTGGGAATAATGAATTCCGTCTCGGTTACCCACGATTAAAACAAATCTCCTCCCCTGCGAGATCGCAATCAGTCTCAGACGCACTCCCATATTCATATATCGCGACACTTTAAAGTCTCCCACTAAAAAAAAAACAGACCACGCGCTTCGTAAAATATTCAATATAACCTCCGCCTGGCACGGCCACCGTCCGAAATATTTCAAGTCTCATAAATGGACTCTCCTCGATAATGCGATGCACGTTCCCTACGAAGTCGCAATGTGACATACAGGCGATCAAATAGTGTCTGTGTAATATTCTAATTCTAAAATTTACTCCCGATATGAAAGCTAGAGGGTGAGCATAAGCAGAAAACCCGGTGATCGACCCGAAGGTTGGTTGAATAGATAGATAACTTATTGTTCCAGTCCATGAGCAAATAAATGAACACAAAAATGTTTGCGTGAGTTTTTACCTATGATATTTTTCCAGTGAAACCAGATAAAAAATAAAAAAACCAAATTGATTGTATTGCTAATTTCCCATAGTTCATACCAAGATCAATCAGATGTGCACAATAGTTTCCTATAACTTGTTTGCTACACGCTATACCTGCAGAGCGAGTATATATGACAAAAAAGGAAGTTAGTAATGCTAAATACACTTGCAATTTACAAACTTAAACGTGCAACTACCGTTTTCGGTGTTGAAGATAGAAATTTTGAAGGTTCTGTGATTTCATCAGATCGTCATATAGTTTGGTTTTGAATGACTTGATCAGCCGACGATATATCGACACCATGCCAACATTTTCCCGTATCGACCACGTGGATAAGGATTATTGTAAAATCCCATGTAGCGAATTATTAGATGTACGATTATGTCAATATTGAGGATTTAGCTGATATTTTTGATATGGAGGATGTTGTACGAGGCGAGGGATGAAACGTCGATGATATTCTGGATGCGTATGTGGAAGCGAGTGCCTCGAAAATATTCCGAATAATGGCGATACAATGGTAACCATAAACATATGATCACATTGTCGATGGACCTAAATACCGATACTTGACAATTAGTATAAACGATATTGTCGATGTTGCAGGATGTGCCCTATTTGGTCGATCAAAATCTTACTCGAGAGTCTACACTCGATAGTTATCAAAGAGATTTATTCCCTTACTTGCGATATTTCTTCTATAACGACGGTCGATATTAGAAAATGAGCATCGCACTGAGATAGGCAAATTTGGAACCTACATGGTAATACGCCGTAAGGCGCTTTAAATTCACACATACAGGGTGAATGCTTACTGCTCTGTGTCTCCTGTAGCCGCTCAGACAGGACTGGTGCCCGAAGAAGAGAGTTCTCGTGAAGCTGAGGGCCTCCAGAGGCCCATTCGGTCAGCAACCAGAAGCTGCGCTAACTAGGCCACTACGCACTTAGGAGTCGGTGTATCGACATCATAAACATCCTCAAGGGCTATATCCGCACCGTCAGCCGTCCGTGGGGGGGGCTCGAAAATGAAAGCGTAAAATGTCATGCATTTGGAAAGGCTAGATGTGAATGAAACGTCTCGAGACCAAAGAAATTGTATTCGTTTAAAATGACCTGCCGATTCTAAGAAACTTCCACAAATACTAAATATCGTTCGAAATGAAGAAAAGTCGGGAATTACACCTCCCTAACCTGCGCAACCTTCCTGCGCAAAATTCCGCCTCGAAGTTCCTCCCTTGCCCCGATCCTCCTCGCATGTCCAGCCATCGCCCCGATCAACAGCCCCCCCCCTCGCGAGTGATACCTCACCCCTCAAGTATTTCGCGCATCCAGAACGCCGCGTCTGGCCGATATCTAAAATGGGCTGGCGGAGTTCAAGGTAGTGAGTGCGACGTTTCAGAGCGCCCTCATTCGCAGCTGAACATGGACCAGCGAAACGAAGTGCATGGGGGCATCGTTTGGAAAAACCATGTGGAGTGATATACGAAATTAGGAAAAAATGCCCGCCCCCTCTGAATAAACGGCACATCGAAACCGGGGGGAGGGGTAGGATGGGGGAGAAGAGGAGAAGAAGGGTCCGCAGGCGTTAGCCCCCAAATCAGCTATCGGAACGGGTGATCCTGCAATGTATAAAACATTAGTGCGATTTGAAATGTCATTGTAATTGCAATGCAAACCCCTGATGCATAGAAGCGTGGTGGTCTTGAAGGTAGAGCGCGTTCCCTCACTATTCAGAGGGCCCGAGTTCAATTCCTGGTGACTTTGGACGCCCTCAGCTTCACGCAAGCTGTGTGATATTTTATTATCAGATCTTCCTGGAAAACCACTGGTGGCACGGATAGAGGAACCACCCCTCTCTACCTTGAAGTGTAAACTTAACACGCTATTTGACTTATCAAGAGGTCAGCTCTACCCTAATCTATCAAATCAACCTTCTGGTTAGTGCGCCAAATGAAATGGCAAAATTGAATTTCACATCGTAAAAATCAAGCCAATCATTTCGTTCCACATTAGTAAAATGTTTTTTTTTCATAGCATCCTTACGAGGGATGCAGCCACAGCGATATTGTATATTATAGCAAATATAGGTAATAGGTGCTTAAAATACCGCACCCAAATGCCCAACATTTTAAACCATAGAGTTCAAATAAAAAATTCCGCATCGCATTTACCTATTCCGCCTGTGAGTTCCAAGGAATCTGTTCAGGTACTCAAAAACTCACACAAATTGGGTGAAGCTGTTAGAAAGAAACCGTGACCATCCGGGGTGTGGCCTAGCTCTCTACCTAATGGACTACCACGCCCTCGGGCTAATCATCAACTCGCGATATTTTTAATGTGAGATGAAATATTGCATATCTAAATGTTACATTCCAATGCAGTGCACCGATTACTAGCAGGCTATTCAGCGGTTTGAGATATCGTAGGAGCATCGAATCATTGAAAATATCAGCTCTAGACGTTTAAACATATCGATACGACGATAATAAAGCTCGGATAAGCGGATTCCCGACTCCGGGAGACGGACCTCCAACTCACGTCCGTGCTCAGTCCTCGGCTGCGACGCAAGTGATTGCCCGCATAGCTGGTTGCATCGTTTCCCTGGCGCTATTAATTCAATTGAAACTTCCGGGAAAAAGCCCTGGAGCTAAGTATTTTTGATTCTATTTTCCATTAACTACATTGATTGCCATTCAAATTTTTTATACGCCGTGAATAATAAAGGTTCAATTCAGGGCCGCAGAGTCTCATCATGCTTAAAACAAATATTTCTTAAAGTGGTGTCTCGCCCATGTCAGTGCTCGAATTTTCAGAGGAGTTACAATACTACAACCAAATCGAGAACTTTCTGATCAAAATAGCTCGTAAAAATGAATTTGAAATTTTCTTCGCGAAGAGAGACTAGGGCATTGACCGGTGTAATCAGAGGTTATTTCTTCAAAGGAACCTCTTTTTAGATACAACGATGAATGGCAGGTTTTCAGTTTAAATCTTATGTGGAATATTCAAGAAATCCTACTATAATATTAGTACGTTTAAAAACTTTCAACATTTACATCACACCTGTAATTTAAGTGGGAATTTTAAAAAGACATCAATAAATTGAGTTAGACCGTTGACTCGTTGATATGAAATTCGATAACTACAGGAAATGCTTTGAAATCCAGATTGAACGATTCAACCCATATGTTTAAAAACCGGCCTAATAGAATTCCAATGGGTTCTGATTACTGAATACAGCCTTTAATTGAGGAAACCAGTCGTAATTCAACTTTATTCGCATAAATGAGGCGAATGGCCCTATTGATGGCAGCCACCTGTAATTGGAGCCTTTTTGTTTTGGCGATCGTTCTTAAATTGTACCAACCAGCCCCTATCTTTGGCACTCAGTAGATACTGAGTCGTCGAAGCCGCTTTTTATTTTATATTGCCGACCATGATTTTGAATGGGCATCAAATTGTGACAACGAATTCTGAATTAATGACATACAACCCGGAGAATTGGCAACCGAATTTGTTTCCGAAATTTGGTTGGTCCTAATGGCTTGGAAGCCAGCCCTGAATGATGAACACTTGCCCTTTTAGTGCTAGCCGACCCTGCTTTGTGTTATCTCCCCCTTCCTTTTGTGTGGCAATCATATTTAAAACCAACCCTTAATTGAGGCCAATGCCCCATTGGACCCTCCTTCACATTCCTCCCAAGATATCTACCCCTCTTTCCTTTGTGACTACCTTTTATTAAGACTTCGGGATATTTGGCATCAGGGATTAAATGTGATAACAGAACCTGATTTAACTCTTCAGGTCTATGAGTGTGCCAAACGACCGTGGTTTTTCTTTCCAAATTTTCCCATAATTGTGGTAGTCGGCCCTGAAACTCGGTGATTGAACCTCCATTCTAAAGATGCACAATAATATTCAGAAACTCATATATTCGTCTATATTCTCTCAATGCTAACATGAAGATGCTATATTGTAGTCATATATATAAAGCATTAACACAGTAATCAACCCAAAGGTCGGTTTGGTAAGTGATGGTAGGGTTCACCCAGCACTAACCTCGACGGCGCAGCGTGTAAAATTCACACATCAGGGTAGAGGGGCCAGTTCCTTTCCCTGGGTCGGTTATGGTTTCCCAGGAAGATCTGGTTCCCAAAAAAATACATAGCTTGGGTGGAGCTACAGGTGCCCAGAGAGGCTTGCCCGGGAATCGAACCCAGACCCTCCGGTTAGTAGCCCAACGTTACGACAACAAAGACACTACCGCTGGACTACCTATAGGGCATAACAGGACTGAAATTTGTGCTTTAAAAATGTTTCCGTCATATTATGTCCATGATAAATTGAGTTACAGAAAAGGTGAGTAATTAAATGAATCATGAATAGTTACACAATAAATGACAATTACTCTCGCAGTGATGTCTATTTTTTGGGGTAAGAAAAGATTAGAGCTTATTTCTCATGGTTAAAACAAATTACGAGGCCTCTGAAAACAGCTACAAAAATAATGAAAATTTTTCTCAGTCATGATCTGTTAAACTGACGCAATTTGTTGCCATACTGAAATTCTGAATGAGCAGTCTACGAAGATTGCTAAATTCCTTGCTTCTGAGAAACGGCTCCTGATCTTGGCTCCCAATCTCCTGATCAAATTAGAGCGCGAAAGGAGTTTCTTCGCCTAATGCGAGCGAACTAAATAATATGGAAATATGGATGCATCTCCTCTAATCTCTCTGTCCTCGATCTTAAGCGAGGCTGGATCCGCTGTATCCTTTCATGAGATTAAGGTCATTAAGTGCCGATAGCGAGCTCACTTGCGCGATTCCATGCTCTTCACAAGAAAAGACTCGAGATATTTTCTACTCAAACAAGCGATCATTCACGATATTTTGACCCAACACACTAAAGCGATATCCCCCACGATCCACCTGGCAGAAAACACGGTCCGACCATCCAGCGCTCACCAAACTTCCCAACCTCACCTAACTCCAAATTGGCCTTCCACGAATATAACGACTTTCGTTGACGGTGGTAACCTGCGCAGCTGGCAGCAGTGAGTTCATTTCCTAGCTTTCAAGGCAGAGAGATCTCTGCTAGGACAACAGTTCGGATTTGGAGGTGTTCCAAATAGTATTGTGCGACGAAATAAAGTCATGCGGATGAGGGTAAATGAAATAGAAACTCGTAAAGGAATAAGATGTTGAACTTCATGGGAAGTTCAACGCTTTCTTCAAGGGAAGATTAAAAATCCTCTCGATACCATGGGTCAAGGAGGCTATTTTCACGGATGTTAACGGGCATAGAAAATTCACGGAAGGAGGAACTGAGAGACGTACTGATACTTTGAGAATGAAGTAATGTGTATTTTCGATGAAATAGCGCGAAGAATGAAGATGTCTTACAAGTAGTAAAAATGGTCGTTCCCAATAACATATAGAATTATTCATTATGGCTTTTATATTGTTCTATTTAAGATGGTTTTGCACTGAAATGTGACCTCGGTCGTCATGTCTTATAAACTCAAGTACAACTGTACCTCAGATGATGACCGCCGGATTCCGCCGCAAAATTGTTGAAGAAGCCTAGATTCCAACTAAAATCTATTCTTGAATGCAATACAGAGTTTCAGCGTTTTCAGCGGAATCACAAGAAAATATGTCCTTTCTAAACAAAGAATATCGGTTTCAAAATTGCTTTTCTTAAAAAATTGTTCGTCTTTTGTTCGAACAATGTGCAAGATAATACGATTCAAGAGCATTGGAAATAATCGTTTTTCGGAATAATTTTTTTCCGAGGAACAAACGCAATATTTTCTAATATTATACATTTCTTTTTGCAGATAGAAAGCTATTGTTTGATAAATCAAGACACCTGTTAGTGGAATAAGGCGGTAAAAGTCATATTAAATAAACAATTCGTTTCACTCGTTTTAATTAAATCAGGTGCAATTTTAAAACAATTTGATTCAACATTCTTCATTGTCGCATGGATCAAACGAAGCACGTGCTCCCTCCACATAGTTGGTGCTTCTATTTTTGTGCGGTGTATTCCTAGGTTGCTCAACGGTGTCGAAATTTGTAATTTCCCGTTCCATGACTTGATTCATGGCTATTGGCAGAGCAAGGAAGTTTTATAAGGCCTGCAGAGAGCGGTACGATTGATAGCTTATATTGAGATTGTATATATGCACTGCTCTTTATTTAGATAGAATAGAAGTAATTTTTTTTTAATGTTTGATTGAAAATTTTCTCGGAAGATTCGCAGAAGCGGCGCATTTTCAAGGTAATGAGAGTATACGAGGACCTTTTATTTGCTTTAAATGAGAAAATATAATTCAAAATAGTGTGGGGAAAGATGAAGGTTTTGAGCAATTCATGGTTTATTTGGTTGTCTCAAGAGTGATGTAGGCTGTCGTGAATGGTCGTCAGCTGTCATTTTGTCTGTCTCTGGATCCAACTAACTTCAACAGATGAATAAACTCACTATGAAAAGAACAAATGGCAGAAAATAATATTTCCCTTTCGGACATACGTATTTTGGGTGGTACCTCAGACAAAAGAAAATTCTCCTAGCAAATGAATATTAAGGAGCTTTGGATTTGCTGGCATTAACTTTCAAACGAAAGGATTTTAATGAGAGCACGCAAATGAGAGGATTTAAAAACATGCAATGAAGTATCTCGACAGAACACTCCGCACGACTAATTCGTATGAAATAGCCGTGATAAAGTGAAACTCATAAAATAGAACAGATGTAATGACCTTTTGATAAGGCACTATGGTTACGGGGTTACTCCATGGCTTAAAAGTATGACCCACTTCAAGAACAGTGACTGCATCCCAAATGACATGTCTCACCATTGGAGTTTAACATGAGAACTTGCATTCATTGGGAGAAGTTTTGAACAGCTAAAATGGCAGTTTCTAATAAAGAAGATATCCAACGCTTAGGAACAGAGCCACCTTATGCTGTGCTGAATCACATCACGCAACTTGAGGAGTCGTGGAAACGTGATGATTCCATGAATTTTTTCAGACTAATCTTGTTATTCGAACACCTGCTCAAACAGGAAGACCATACGCCCCGTTTACTGCTTAAAATTTTCCTCGCGGTGAAATGGAGCAAGCGCTCATTTGTTGACCACCTACTCTATCTCTTTTATGAACACACGATACGTGTACCTGACCAACTTTAATAATAACACCAGTTATGATACGGAGATGAGAAGGGCCAACCACCCAAGTGGAACATTCATCGGAGCCGACCAAAGCACCCGCGAAAATCATTATTAATGTCGGGTCTAAAATAAGACGGCATCCACGGGGAGCGTGCGCCCTGAAGTAGGTATTTGTTTTTGCTAGGGCGAGCGCAGTTGGGCGGTCATTCGTCTGCGTGGCGACCTCGCCCGTCTTGGACTTCCGCGGGCAATAATAGTCGACTTCGGCTTCTGTGGCATCAACGTGTTAGACCTGCATTGCATTTGCTACGCGGATCGGTCCACGCTCTGCGCATCATCCCGGCGTCGAAATTACGTCGTAGCCTTGACGAACAGTAAGCCAGCCCTCTTTGTTCCATCCCAGCCTCCCATCAAAGTGAACATACCGCTTCTTCCTGATCTCCATAAACTCTATAGCTCACCGTATTCATCGCACATCCTCCCTACCTGACCAATTTGGTTTCCGCCTTCTTCCAAAAGTTTTTTTTCAATATCAAAGCTTCATATTTCTACCATCTTATTGTGTTAGGCTAATAATTAATAAAACATATCATTCTCAGTATTTCAGGAAATATTTGTAGCCGCATTACTTCGTTGACTCATTGCATTAAAAAATAACATATCAAATGGAAAGGAAGATAATAAAGGTGGAAGTCCTTAAATAGTTAAATGAGTTTATTTCATTTATCTCATAGTATATCATTCAGAAAATTAATTTACTTCAGACCACCATTTTCCTTTATCCAATACTGAATTTCTTGCGCTATAACAGTTCTTCTTTTGTTACATAAATCTTTTCTATATTTATTGTTGAAGTATTTTTATCTGATCCCCTTTATGGGCCCCTTCCTTCCGTTTTCCCTACATATTATTATTTTTCGATTCTTCTTTACAGTATATGTCTCCAAATGACGTTTTCTCCTCTACCCTTTAGCAAATTCGAAAGGTTGATTGGGTAGGTAGGATTAGGAACGACGTTTCTAATGTTGTCTAATAGCTTGAAACGTTCCCATCACCATCGACAAGTTGGACCTTTGGAAACAAACTTCCTTAGACTGACTTCGTTGCCCACTCCTGTGACTTATTGAGTACATTAACCCACGAGAATGTTTCAGCGGTCTGCTCCCTTACCTGTTAACGTGTCTTCCTTAATGGAAAGGAGACAAACTATGCAAATTTCACTTGAATAGAGATTTATTCACGACCCGGGTTTCAAACACTTAATGTCATCTTCAGGTGATATCTCAGGTGGTATCTTCCTTGAGCATAATGTGTCCTCTTTACCATTTTATTTTAAATTATAATTTAATACGGTAGTAACATTATTACAAAAAGTCGAATTGCAACCATGGAGTTTATTATTCGTACTAATCGTCTGAAATACTTCATAATAAATGTCTCTAGCCTAAAAAAAGCTATCCTGTTTATTTTTACTGGTTACTACGCATGTGGTCAAAGAGTCAGTATATTTAAGCGTTTGCAATCCAGAGGGCTGAGAGGGAATTTGTCATTTTACACAGCATTTTTGTTGATGAGGGTAAAAAAGAAACTGCACTTTCACATAAAGATTTAATGTCGTGTGGAATATTAAATCTTTATGTGGAAGTGCAAAGTTTCTTTTTTACCCTCATCATGAAGGAATCCCACAAAGTTAAACTTGAAACTGTTATGTTTTGCATTTTTTGTCACACTTTTCACATTAGGACTGTATAATATATATAATTCCAAATAAATACTTCAAAATACATACCCACCAAAATTAGTCTTCAACACTGAGATTATTTCCTCAGCTTAATGGGCGAGAGTATGGCTCGCCTTGCTCGCAGTACTAAGGCTTAATTAGAAATACATGCACGTCCTTTTTCCTGAGGCATCCGAAATTTTCCTGGCAATAGTGTCGGTTGCGTCTAGTTGAGGCTTTAAGGATCTCACACATCTGAACTCGACTCCGTCGGGTTAGAAATGGGGAACGATACTCACGTGGCTATCACGCTGTTCTGAATAAACACGCTTAGTTGCAACGGCATGTTTATTAATGTGAAGTAAGAGAAAGACACCGAGCAGGGGCGCGAGAAAATGGACCACTATGACTACCTGACTTTCATGATATTCCATGATTCTTCAACATTTAATGCATTCGATATCGTCCAGGTTTGGAAAACATTCTGTGGCAACCAGGCAGCGGGAGTGTTACCCTTCAAAAGAAAGAGAGATTGTGTGGGGAAGGAAAGGGAACAGCCCATTTTGTCGGAAGTTGAATCTTCGGGTACGTTCACCTCAGTCCTTTTAATCTTCCTCCTCTCGTCGACGTCCTTTTCTTTCATTTTCTCCAAAGAAGCCGGAAGGAGGAGAGGGGTGGAGGAGTGCAAAGGGCGATTTCGTGGCAAAACGCCAAGGTTGGGATGGGGAATTAGGGGGGGAGGGGAGGAGAGGAAGAGAGTAAGGAGTCGTCGTGGGGTAGGGGTGCACCGTTACCCCGCTTTTACTCCTCCGGGCTCCAGTGGCTACTTGCTCCTCCAAGAATACGACGCCCCAAAGAAATTCCACCCTAAAGATTTTCTCCCTTAACCCCCTCCCCTTCCTATCGAAAGGAGATTTCCTTGGCGAGAGGGGGAAGGGCGGCGTTTGTGTACCACGGCAGGGACAAATATTTATGTCGGCATCCGATAGATATTGCCGGCTCCGACTTCTGGCAGCCCCGTCACTCCCCCTGGGAGCAGTGTTCTACCATGCAAAACTGAACCTTTTTTATCCCGCGAACTCCACCGTTTTTATCATCCGACGGTCTCCAAGGAAGTTGATTTATTTTCGCGCATCCGTATCCCGTGGCACCAGCAGTGGAACGAGGGCACATGACTGATTCCTTCAAGCAGCATTCGATGCTGTCGTCCGCTTTAACTCGCTAACTTACCAGACACTCTGAGGATGAATGCTCGTATTACGTGTATGCGTACTACCTAACAAGATATACCTTTGATTGGTCCAGGGACTAAGCACTGCTACACTTTCAAGCCCCCCTGATAAGACACCAAATTAATACTCCATTGCCATGCATTAAATTAAACAATTCTTCAATCATACATACATCCTGCTTCCCTTCATTCCGTTCACTAAGTCTATTCGGCATCCGGTTTTATGACTTAATTGGCTTAACCTCGAATCACTGACGATATTCGTTTTTTGACTGACAGTAAAGAGTTAATCCACTTTTCAATTTGCTGCCCTTTCATGATTTGAGTCCTATCAGACTAATATGAAGCGACCCGCCATGGTAGTATCAGCCAATTATTTTTTATGTTCGAGTTCCGTGGTGCCCGTCAAGGGTCTATCCTTGGCTCTCACTTGTTTTCAGTTGTCATCAGAAATCTGTTCTTACTACAAACTCACTGTAAATGCCATTTATATGCGGATGACCTGCAAATATACTATGACTGTCACTCGTCCGATATTCTCAACCCAGCTCGGTAAGGGAACGAGGTCTACCTCTATCTGCGAAGACGTGCACTAAAATTGTCTCACACTAATACCAAATGTAAAAACTATTATAAATTGACAGGTTTGATCGCATTAAAAATATAATCAAAATTCGGGCAAATACCGAAAGCTATTGTCCGAGGAGTTGATGTTTTCATATTTATTTCCGTTGATGCCTGTCTTTGTGCCATGCATCTCATATCCGGCGTCTTCAAATGTATGACTTCTTCTTTTCACTTTTTTCTCGGCGACTGTGTTCTTCTAGTATATTTTCATTCGATTTAGGCCACTCCGAACTATTTTCTAAAAAGATCGCTAGAGGGTCACCCGTCATCTGTTGAATTCGCTATTTCGCTGCATATTACTACGCCAACATGACGGCAAATAATTACCTTTTTTCCTGTTTGCGAAGTATCTCATAATGCTACTGTTTATCAGAAAAAGAAGGGCCCCTACAACACTTACTTGAGGCGAGCCCTTGGCCACAAACTCGTTTTTAATTCCATGCAATATATGAAGTACTGTTTTATTTATTTAAAGTACTTAATTATTAGTAAAATTTTGGACAGTGTTGACGCTAATTGTAATTTTTCTGTAGTTATCAGCAGGTATTCAATCCTAAATCACTCATAGTAACGGTAGCCTACTTCCCAAGATAGGTTTCTGATTGACACAAAGATTACGTACTGCCAAAATTCCAAGTCCCACCTAACATGATTTTACATCCTGTAACATTCTTAACTACAATACGAAGAAAAAATAAGGTTAGATAAGGTAAAGGGGAAAATGGAAAAACGGCTAGTTGTCAGTACTCAAATAACCTGAAAAACACCGAAAAAGATTGCCGAGCGTGAAGCTTAGGTTTTCCTTCGTATACTATATGAGTGACCGGAAAGGAGTAAATTTTCTAGAACGCCAAAGTGCTTCTCTGCGACGTTGACATATGCTCTCAGAGTTTGAGTTTCCTGGCGTACTTCGACCTGGTGCCGGGATAATTTAGTCTCGCCATTGTTTTGAAACAAAAATCGTTTTCCTCCCCATTGTACGCACTGCGACTCCTCCATAGTCGACATATACCGCTCATGATGCAAGCCCCTCACACCCTCAAACCAAAACAAAAACAGAGAGAGAATTAGCGAGCCACGTATTAACTTGTTTCTCCCCCAAAGAATCACGTTTGGGGAAATCACTGAATCGCACTGAATGCGAGTGCCAGTGCACTGTTGATTCTTTTGTACTCTCAAGACCGATTTCGGCGAGGATTTCCTATTTCCCCTTTGATCCCCAAAATGTTCACTGTTGTATTGGCAAAGGGGAAACACGGTAGCTTTGTTTGAATATCAGGAGCGTAACGAATTGCTCCTCTTGACTCTAAGAGTATACGAATATATATAGCAGCATACATAGAGGTTGCCTTATTATGGGCTGCCTCACTAATTTCTACATATGTTTGTGTGTCCGCGTGTATATACACACACATCACATTTTTGAGATAGGGGGACAGAGAGAAAGGGAAACAGAGAGCAGGATTATTTTCATATGAATTTTATATTTCTTTAATTTTTCAAGATTTATTTCTTAGGTTTTTTCATGATTTCCAGCAACACATCTTTTTTGGATTAAAGAAAACTAGATGAACCGATGAAGTAGATTAACTTGCAAGATATGGTTTTCGAAAACAGACTAGTTACGGGAAACAAGCATTTCCTTCTCAAAGCTGCTGTATATAAGTAAAATACTACTCTAGTATAAACTTAATTTTCCAATCAAACATGCAAAATTATTACAGAAAATTAATAAAATCTTCTTTTGTGAAAAGATCTTAACCGAGATCAAAGCTTTTTGAAATTCGATGAGTTTTTTTGAGAAAATTCTTTCCACTCTCTCCCGCACGCGCTTCTGTTTTTGATTTATTTTTCAATATTAGCCAAATATTTACATTTAACCTTCGTGCAAAAGGCTAAAAATTCTGCGCAGTCCACCACCACCACCACTACTTCATCCGTATTTTTAGAGTCCGAAAGCCAAATGAGCAGGAAATAAAACAAAAAAAGAATACAAGCGCTCGACGAAACAGCGCCAGTCGGTTCACACCACGGGTTTTCCTGGTCTAATGAGTAAAGAGGAGAAATTTGACTAAAGCTGGCATCCGGCCATTCCTCTCAGCGAACACAATATGTGACCGAACAATAAATGAAATATGAACTCTGAAAAATATCTTTAAAATTTCAGTTCATCCTTAAGACGCTCTATTAACGCTTGTACTCATTGTCGTACGACTTCCAAGTCATCGGTGAAGAACACCGCATCCATTACACTTTCCAATTTACCGCCGTTATCCCTTTTTTTGTCCGAGAGTTTCTAGAAAAAAATGACTTACACAGAAAGAAAATGAGTATCCAACAAAATATCATAGGGAGTTAATACGCTTCATCGGACCGTCCATTACCGTGCCAACAAAGTATTAGAATAATAAAATATCTAACACTATTGAATAGAAATTGGACTTTTCACATGTACGTAAATATGCAACATTAATCAAATTGTGGGCTCCGCAGTACTTTTCCCCCATGATATCAGCTACATGAACTCTCCATTAGCCTATTCCCTAGCTACGCAAAGACCCGACATTTTTAAGGAATGCAATGAAGCTTTCCCCAGGCTTATTTTTTAAATCCTAATTCAGAGACATAATAATACTGGCGAACATTGTATTTGATCCATTAGGTTTCCATGCTGCTTAATTTTGATAAAAAAAATCCACACAAATGAGTGGATTTCTTTAACAAAATTGCTTGAGGTGGTTGGCCTATCAAAGGGGCGTTTTGGATGATCTATCTGCGAGCTTAAAAAAATGTATTGGTCATTTTTGGCGTAACTTTGTGAAACTGTTCCATGATTAACAACATCAAATTAAAATTTTTATTCCACATAGAAAATATCCTTAAATGAGACTTAAGTTTCAATGCAGTGCAGGCCTGATGATGCTGTGTCGAAGTGAAATCCTAGATTGCATCAAAGTATATCTTCTATGCGGAACGTTTTATTTTGATGTAATTCATCTTTAAAAAATAGATTCAGGAAAACTATAAAAGAACACCAAACGCATCGACCAATGATACATTAAATGGCGATAATTTTCTGCAAACTTCACTCCAAATGAATATAAATCTTTTCCCCACTTACATCTAGTACCAATCATTCCTGGGATAACCACTTCAATGAGTCTGCAAAGGAGTCTACAGTCTTCACTTTATCCACATTACTAAATACTTAAATAATAGTTTCCCTGATTGCCATAATTATGCATTGGATTGCGAAAAAAATATGAGAAAAATATTTCACGGCATTAAACTCTCTTGTCAAGAAGTACAACGTCGACCGTCATAGACATGAGACGAACCACCCTATGCATTGGCCATCTTCTATTCGGGTTGGCAGACGCTAAGAAACAACAATAGCGACGAGTCCGCTAGAAACCTCAATATTATTCTTCTCAAGGTGATCACGAGTCTCATGACCAAGGGTCATCGATGAGGACGGGAGAGAGCATTGATGAAAAGAGACCTCTGTTGCAGTCGTGAGAGACTCATGAGTTGCAGCAACCTACAATATTTGATAGGAATGAATTAGAGTATGAACTAACATGAAATGTTATTGTTAAAAAAATACTCCAATTTTTTCGTACGATAAGAGTCTTTCTGGACGAAGTAAAAGATACGGAATCGGAGATGGTACCTATTTACAAAAGTTGAGCTTTGAGGAGCCAACTGCGGAAGTTCCAAGAACTGCGAACCCACAAACGAAGAAGCTCGCGGAATTTTCACGGAAGAATTAGCAACACGAAGGAAAGAGCAACTTGTATAATTATAATAGCCTTCCACGAAAATCTGCGCAGCGCCAAAATTGTAGCAACTTTTGCAGGGCTTCGAGTAAATAAACAGGATACGTTTTCAAGCAATTAGGTCTCGATTGTGAGGTGCGCTGAGGAAATTTAAGATTGTAACAATCCATGAACTTATGCAAAATAAAAACATTGCAATTTTCCAAAGAATCAAAGAATAAAATATTACACAGCAGAAACTAATTTGAAAAAAATCGCAGCCGAGAAAATGCATGCAAGTATTGCACCAATCATGGCAGTGATCTTTGTTTGTCGTGACAGCGAATCGATAATTGAAGCAATGCCATAAACAATTCAATATTCACCATTATATTCACCGACTGGTAGATGGACATGGTAGGTAAAAGAAAATGGGCAGACTTAGGGGCACATTTTATGGATCAATGCTGCGCTTGCTGTTCGTATCTTAAACGAGAGATAGGCTTTAAGTAGCCATTCGCACACACTCAACGATGAGTCACTCTCAGCATCTAGGCGCAAGTAGAGAAAACTGCGTCGAAACTAATCATTCTCTCATTGTCCGGGACTAAGAATAGACTTAAGAATAAAATATTTTTTGAAAACTCGATGCAACCAGAGATCCTTATGGCCCCGGCAACGAACCTGGGGATCTTTAGCATCTAATACTTCACAAAACGTCGACTTCAAACTTCCCAGAATAAATTCCTTCCGCCCTTCCTACTGCTCTGCCCCACCTTTGAGGAACCTTTAAGAGAACCGATGATTGTATCTCGCACGCTCTTCGTTTCGCAACGTTTTTCCACCCCCGGAGGTTTTGGCGCCGAAGCTAGACTGCCGCGCGCGCGAGAGGCGACGACGCCTTTGGCCACGTGGTCTCGGGACAATCCCTACGACGCGTCTCGCAGGTCGGGAGGGACGCGGTGGTGAAGGGGACATGGGCAGAGGAGCGAGATGAAAGAAAGATGAGGCGGAGGGACGGTTTACAAACACGCGCAACCACCACCACCCTCTAACCCCCCCTCATCCAACCCGCCGCCCCTCCAAGTCTTGAGTGATCGACTGTATTTCAAGAGTAAGAGTTGAAAACGATATCTAGACGAATTCAACACATCGATATATTTCCAAAATATATCGAAAAGATTAAAAATGTATGTTCATCCATTATAACGGAAAATTTATGTAAACTTAATGCATTAATGTTAGTTATTAAGTCGAACTAACGAGCATAGCAATCAAAACGAGTTTTCCATATTAGTTACAATTCAGGCAGATATTTTAATTCTTTAGCTCTTTGCATGAAATCATTACAAATCTGAAGCCTAAGTCTGGTACCCAAAGAAAATTTAACATATTCTTTAAGTAAACACCTATAATGAAGAACGCAGCTTCGGACTCTTACAGGCATAAAATAAGGTATTCATTTATTATATTGATTGTCCAAAGTCAGACTATTTATACAAGTTTTTTACATGATATTTCCCAGGATAAAAAACACAAGAATAGATTTAAATGGTTAAGTGAATATAAATCGTCAATTCTTAAGATATCTCCTTTCCCAACGAAAAAATTGAGTAGATGATACAATGTATATAGATTTAGAAATATTATCCACCTACTACTCAATAAATTTGATAATATTCTTCCGAATAATTATACAGCATTCGCTGAGGTACAAAAATTTTGCCATCCTTGCTCACGGAGGCACCGTAATTAGCAAGCGGAAGGAACTTCTCCAGACCGATAAACATGTTCCAGATCAACAATGCCCGCGGCGACGCACCTAAGGGAAACCCTTCCCATCCCCCGCCGTGATGACGCCTCCGCGTCGTGGAATCAGCTGCTGCTGCTGCTCCTATAGGACTCCCCAAACCCTTGAATTCTCCCACCCCCTCCCCCCTTCCACCACCAAGAAACCCACCTTACCGCCTCCCTCTGGCCCCTCGCCGCCATCCCCCCTTTCCCTTAACCTCCCCCGACCACTTGCCCGGCTTCCAAAATTAACCCGCGCGTGGATTCGGTTGCCAGGGCATTTTACATGTGACGGACTGCGAAGCATCGCTCTTTCACACACACACACACACATTCCCGGTCACGTGTCTGTGTTTATCCCACTGCCAAAGAGGAGGAAGGTGGAATCGAGGGATGGAGGGTGAGAAAGAAAGAGAGTGGGGAATGAGGGAGTGGAAAGGGGGCGAAGCGGAAGAGTTGATGCGCCCGCCTCGCGACTGTGATCGTGCGAGTGATTATATATAAGAGTGGGCGCAACACGCCTCACGCCATACTGGAAAATACCGTGGACGAGACGAGGGAGTAAGAGGCAGAGGAGGAGGGAGAGACTGATCGGATCGTCGCGCTTTGGTATAGGGAAGAAGAAGAGGAGGTAGTTGGAGCCGTTTACTTCGGACCCCGATCTCGACCCCTGGACGCTCGAAGAGGATCTTTGGTTAATTCCGGTAAGCGGGGAGCCTTCGCGCCTGCGGGATGAGGAGGGAGACAAGGCCAGAAACGTGGATCGATGACCGTTGGGTGTGCGAAAGTGAATCGAATGAAAATGAGAACGTTTCCCACATCCATACGTGCGCTGGGAGTTAACAGAGGGACTTTTTTTGGAGTGCGCCAAGGACTGATGAGTGCATTTTGTTTTCGGACGTTACCATTGTGACGGTGGAATTCATCGCTGTGCACAGATCATCCAGGGATTACTGCCGATAAAATAGCTCGAGATACTGGAAATTAAGGAGCTCCGACGTAATTTCAAGAAAGTGTGATAGTATCGTCTACACGATAAGACGAACACATGATCACCTACAGTCTATTAATACCAGTTAGTGCGGCAGTACAGTATCAAGCTTTCTGAAACCTTGTAATCAAAGTGAGGTGTTTTCCTTGAAATAAAGAAAGCCTTTTAGTTTTGGGGAGGATGAAGTTCAGTTCTTCATAACTCGAATGAGCTCCAATGGCGTGTTGATCAATTTGCAATTCCATGAACTTACGTTTGGTTGCATTGGGGTTGACGTCTGAAGGATCCTCCGTAAAGGAGGGGAGTACTCGTAATTAGGATACGGAAACATTTGTGAATCAATAGGCAGTCAAATAGTATTTTTGTTGCATCACAGCCAAAACGCAGAACAAAGCAAACTATGATTGCATCATCTACCTGGTTTTATTCACAAGTTTTTTAAATATACTACAAGACTTTTTTTTTGTGCACAATATTCACATGCGTAGAGGTTCAATTACGTGCAGAAAAATTTGAGGAAAATTGTGTGATAAATTTTAAATAGTTGGTATAGTAACAGAAAAGTCAACAACAATATTTGAAAAATCCTGTTTTTCCAAATTGTTACTGTGAGTTCTTATGAACTGAAAAAACTAAAAATGATTACACCGTGATTGGATGAGTTACTGACGGAAAATAGGTACTGTATACATGTATATGTATGTATGTGTATATGTCTCTCGAGTAAAATGCCTTTTTAATATAAGCCATGTTTGGCCACGATTGCCATTAATTAAACTTTTCATCAAGCCTATGAATGCAAACCTAAAATCACAGAAATTGTTTTCAACACTAGAATAGCTCAATAACCATCCGAATTACCAGTCAAAGAAATAATTTTTTCCATCTCAACCTTCGCTTTGCAAAATTTAAGATGAAAGTTGACTAAATTTTCACTCAAATAAGTACTACACGTAGAAATAAAGTCCTTAATTTCTCCCTGCATTCCAGAGTAAAATTATATAGATAATCTCTGTCCAATCTTCACACAGCTATACCGATTAATTAAAATTGGCAATCTTCCACAAAATAATTTTTAAAATTAATCATGATATTCCACCATATCACGCCTGAAACGTCTCTTTTTAACAGCTATACCGAGTTTCAAACGGTTTGTCTGACGTCAACTTGCAGTTGTTAGAAAATTCAATTTCGAGAAAAACAGAAAAATGGATTGAAGTACCATGAGATTAATTAATACTTGCTGACATGCCAAATGAAATTGCGGACACTGCTCTTAAAACTCACTTCCGTCGCTTCGAAAAAAAACCTTGACGTCGCTTCCGTTTTTTTACCAAGCTTGACAGCCGAGGAGACTGAATCGGTTGACAGCTGAGAGCACTACTTTTACTTGCAACATCAAAAGCGCGCACCTTTGCCAGACCCAGATCTCCGCAGCATTCGGCGGCGTCATCATGTCATCGTCCAGCTTAGGCCGCCCATTTGGCCGGGTTCCCTGAGGGGTTTACGGAAATGGGCGACGTCGCGGGAAGCGCCGCAAGGGATCCGCACGCGCCGAGGGCTTTCTCTTTCGCAAAAGACCACTCGCGGAAGGGAGCCGTTGGGAAAACAATCTCCGCAGCGGGGAGAGGTGGGGAGGGTCCGATTGTAAACGAAAGCGGGGGAGAGTTTGCGCTCACGGATCAGCTGTCTCAACCCGGGAGGAGGGGTTCGAACGGCCACGCTACTGCGCACTGCCGTCTATTTGTATCCAACCTCCGTGGGAGCGATGGCTAATATCTCTCCATCCGAGCCGCTGCATCGATATCTGCAAAGTGGGTGCTGCGCAGAAGGGATCTAGGACGTTGCAATCTGAAATATTAAAGGGGTTGCAGCAGAAAGTCTGGCGGGGTACGGGACGATCCCCAACTGGCTTCCTGAGGGAACTCACCCCCTCACCCATCCTCTCCGTCTTACACTATCCACCTCGTGTCCCCCCTCCCCCGGCTACCCGTCCGTATTCTCTTTCCCTCCGATTCCTCAACCCCGTCTTATCAATGTTTCCACACAACCCTCTCTCTCTTCGTCCCGAGATGCCTTTCGCTTGTCAGTACCAATTGCTCGACTCGGCATTTAATTTAATTCTCCAGTTAATTCTCCAGTTCAAGTGCGGTAACCGAAAAGGGTTCTAGAATATTTCCACGCAGACAGAAACCTTTGGAATGAACGGGAGAAATCGAATTTAAATCGTAAGGAGAGGGACGGAAATACTTTATAAGGGCCATGAATGAGATTAACTCAAGATTGGCATCACCAAACGTTTTGAGAGGCTTAGAGGGAGAAATCGATCTAGCCTCCTCACGAAAACAAAAATGAGTACGAGAATGCGCGGAAATTACTTTGGGTAATGTTTATTAAACCTCTAATTTAACTTCTTATTTGGTCAACGGTGGAATGACCCGACCTCATAATGGAAAGATTCACTTTTCAAAACTGGATGTCTCGAGCGTTCGGAAGGAACGAAAATTCTGCTAAACAAAAGTCTTGCGTCGTTGTTTCCTGTTTCGCTTAGATTAGCTTCCCTCACGACTGTGATTGCACTGCGACTGTATACTTTAGATTTCCTGAAAACCCTTCAATTCAAGAAGAAAACTTATTGCAACTGAAATGTTGCTGAATTATTATGGAACATAAGATTTCCAACGCGGTTTAGGCATCCATTACAGCAAGTTAATGGGTAGAGACTAATTTTCTTGGTTCCCATTCCCCACTTTTTCCCGATTTTTCCATAGAGTGTTTGGAAACCGATAAGGTATTTTTCATGTGACCATCTTTTATTCTTGTGCGTGCCATTGGTATTGCCGGAGTCGGCCGAATAGTAAGAGTTTTTCTGGGTCCCACATTCTCGATGGCCTACTGCAAACTTATACTGATTTAAATGAAATAAACATTTCTCGCATCGGGAACTCCTACATCATTTTCCAGGTTCAAACCACGACTTTTAAAAAATTGGCTCTTACCCCCATTTATTTCCAAGTTTTTAAAGAAATTTGGATGTATCCCCGTCTTTCTTACGATTTTTCCAATACCATGGATTCGGAGCAGACATCAAAGGCCTTAAACGAACAAACAAAAATACGCTCCTAACCTTTTGCTTGGACCCAGGGGGTCCCAAGGCTCTGGCGATCCAATTCCCTGTTTCTTTGGCGCTTCCTGGACTAGACGGCCCTTTTCGAACTCATACGCCAGCTGCAGATTCATCTCGCGATATCTCACGGGCACACTCCATTTATACCCAGCAAAAATAAACTTTGGACGAAGTGATCATTTTTTAACGTGGTCAACAAAACTATAAATATCCGTTTGTTTGAACTGTGAGGAACATAAAAGATGCGATGTTGAAGGTGATGGCTATTTCAGTCACTGATTGAGCATTGAAAGAATATCTCTGCAAGGAGAAGAATTGCCAACTATTCGTGTATGCAACCAGTAAGAAAATCGTCTGCAACCAGACTTTGCAGGAAACGATTATGTACTAACTGCACTCATCCTAATGGAAGCGTAAATATTTGAATCTTAGGTTTAGGTTTTTCATGCAGCTTGTCACGCCCGCGTACTGGGAGCACAAAACACCGTGAATATCCGGAGTACAAAATACGGTACCATTATTCAAATTATAATTTCAATGGAAAAACTAAATGGATATTAAACACTTAAAATATCACAACCAATCATATTTTCTTTCATTTGAGCTTTATCAAATCAATATTCAAGATAAAATCCCTCAAAAAATAATTAACTGGTATTTAAACAGCAACTATCACGCAGGAACATGCAATGTAAAACACATAGGCTGAGAAAAATATGTACTCAGAGTAAGTGTTAAGGCATAATTGTACGTGTACCCACAAAACATAATCGATGTGATCAGTCTATCAGATCGATGTGATATTTCAGTCACAATTTGAATTTTTTGAGTACGTACTAGATCTTCCTTAAGAAGCAAATTTGAGGTCAACGGCCTGAAAAACACCATTAACCGTTCCGCGTACACTTTTTAGTCTAATAAAATCAACGATAGCGCAATCGATAAAGTCAGAGATGTATATATTTATGAATATGGAAACTTCTAATATTGAAGAGAGAAATCTTATCTCTGGGAAAATTTCGCGAAACATGTGGCAGCGAACTATCCCACTCTCTCTCTCTCCCTTTCGCTCTTTTGACAAATAGCTTCAGGAAACCGGGGATTCCCTGCTATCTTGCACTCCGAAGGCATCCGAGGGACGTTTATCAAGTAGACGGCGAGAATAGACTCCGCTTTTAGACGAACGAGAAGGCGTGGGGGGGAAGGAGGGAAGGAGGTGGCAGCGGAGTCGGGGGAAGGGTGGTAGGGAAAAGGAGGATGGCGGGAGACACGAGGAAAGCGTTGGGCGGAGAGGAAGGGAGGGGTGGCGTGGGGTGGGGTCGGGGTTTGGATGCGCTTTATGTGGAAGAGGAGGAGGAGGCGAAGGAGGAGAAAAGTCTCCCAGTCATGGTGGGAGAGGTCCGAAGGAGGGAGGTGTGGTAATAAAACCGTGGCTCAAGCGGCGCTCTAAGGAACCCAATGGGATAGTTCCGGTTTCGGCGTCGAAAAGAAAACAACCGCCGCCGCTGCCTAGGGGCTTCTGGACGAGGGGCAGGTTTCCAAAAAATGTCAACCGCCGAGGGAAAAGCCTACATATTCCACGGTGTGTGCATATCCTTCCCCGCCGCATAATTGCCACCGGCGCGCGCCAAGGGGATGGAATTGGACGGTTTGAGTTATGCCCAACGTAACGGTCACAATTAATTAGGTCGGGTTTCCAATTACGACCTGCACAGAATTCCGAAGTAGGGTAGATACAGAAGGGGATGACGTTTTATTTTACTGGCGCGAAACCCGATTCGAAATTAATTTAACTGAAATGTCATGATGATGGATTGAGCAAGTTTAAACTCTACCCGTCGACCTGATGGAGTTCCGGAGTATAGGCAACCCTGCCTACTTATTTGTTGCAAGGAGTAGTCTATAGCGGAAGGAAAATCTCCAATGGTTTGCAAAGTCGAATGTTTCACCACCTTAGTTCCCACGGCTCTGAGCACCTATCTTCCTCCAGTATTCTGCATACTGCTAAATTTGTGCATATTTTTACAAATAAATATGCCCCATGGAAAGTTTTCCCTAATTTAAAAACCCGATGAGTTTAACATTTCGATAACTTTATCAGAACATTTTTACATTCCGAGCTTCTTATTCCGCACCCAATTTTTCCGTAACGCAGTTTGAATTGTCCATTAATATATTTCAGCTACATCATTCGCTTAAGCATAAAGTAGGTATTTCAAAATTAAGTGGAATTCTGGAACCCATAACGTATTTTTTAGAGTGTGTATAATATGGTTTTAAAAATAGCCTACTGGTGAATAAAAGTTGCTCGTCACTTAATTCTAAAGGCACCAACTCACCAATGGTGAACTATTCACCTTTCTTTCAGAATGAAATCAAATATATCTTAAGTCCGACTGTTTTTTCCTTCCAATATCACAACACTAGCAACAGACATCCAAAACAACGCTTAAATGTCGATCATAAACATTTAGAGTTTACAGAAGAGCTTGAAAGTATAATCGCCATTTATTTAAAAAATGTATGGGATCAATCAATTTTACCGTTGCAGAATTGACCTCGTGGAATATATAAAGATATTAATGAAAACTTTGTGGTTGTTCATCGAGAACTCTTTATTTCCCCAACTATGACTTCAGCGTCTCCGCTACATTTCTAAGGATAACAGAAAATTTACAAAGATTGCCTTTTCGTCATGAATGCTGGTTCAATATTGAAACGTGTCCAAAAATATCTCGTGAGGAACCTTTCGAATTTAAAAAAATGATTCCATGATGAAGTATATTTCACCGAATGTATCACATTTTTGGGGGAACTTTCATGAAGTGCATCATTAAACGTCGGGCAGCACCAACGTGTCTAAACGTCCCTAATATCGCCTATTACATATGATAGCATTCTTAAAAAGGTACAATCCTCTCAATCTGGAAAAAACAATAATATTCATCATCGCGTTCATCCATCAAGTGCGTCTTTAAACATTGGGCATCACCTAGATCCGAAGGTCGTATAAGATCGCCTATTATATATGATAGTATTCTTTAAAAGGCCCAATCCTCTCTCTCTAGAAGACACATAAAGATAAACCATCGTTAGCCAATGCTACTAACCGAGACAAAACATCCTTGTTCATAATTCATTTCCGAATATTTTTCGCAGGAAACTTTTATTTATAGATCCCTGCGCTCACGTGGACAAGGTCAATTTCAAACCACTCTTGAGCTCAGCCTTGAAAAAGATATAAAATCGCAACACGAGTCTCCCTCGTGGAGGCGCTTTCGAAAACTATCATCTTTCCGTCATAATTAATTCATGGCAGAAATAGTTCGGAATGTGTCCAATGCGTTCACTCTCCGCCCTGCGCTTGACGGTACTCCTCCGGCAGCTGAGCAACAGGGTGTGGTGGGCAGATAGCGAGATAGCTCGACGCATTTAAAACGGCAAGTGGCTTGGTTCAAGTTCGCTCTCCGTTCTCCCCGTCTCTCTAATCGATCGCATACGTACGAAAATGACGAGAGATATTAATTTTGTGCGATGCCGTCTTTCTACAACTGCGGGTGTTTTCCCCCAACGGTACGAAATGACGTCCGGGTGAGCACAACCACCTCTGATGTGTCAGGAGAGCATCATACGAATTAATATTCAACCAGCTAACCTTTCCGAAACCGTAACCAACACCATCATCTTCCTATTGATCAACATAAACCTGCGTTTGCACACTCGCAAATGTAAAAATACTCTCTCTAGCTGTTCAAATTGTAGAATTGCCCAGATAATTATAATTAGTTATAACGAACGGCGAAAATGGTCATTACAATTAAGAAAAATCAATTTAGGAGATGCCTTGGATCCTTTTTTCAACACGAGATACGAATAAATACCCCCAAGGTGTTCCTGATCAGATAGGATGGTTCAGATAATCACGTCAGTGACTTTTATTGGGGTAGCATTCCTTTGTGGACCGTTCTAGCTGTGAATATTGAATTAAATGAAATTCGCGATTAGTGTAAATTTGACACTAACTAGGTAAATACAAAGGAGAGACAGAAGAAATGAATCTCATACTTATGATTTTTCTCTCCTTTCATTGCATTTAAATGGGTTAGAAAGAAAATTTAGAATTCTGCAACGTGGACATTGAAAATTAGTGAAATTAAATCCTAGCCCATATATCAGTAACAGCTTATAAAACAGTGAGTAATGCAGTTGTAAACCAAAAGTAGCATGTGCAAACTTCAGTCTAAGGGTATACCAAAGAAACATTAATGCATCTGAAATACAGACTAGACAATTGGTTCATGAAAAACCCCTAATGACATTTTGCAATTCAGACAAACACAAACCAAATGAAATACTAGCCGGAAAATATATATTTATATTAGACAATTAAAACTTTACTTAATTTATAGGATAAATAAATTTTCTAGATTTATCGCTGATACATTTTGTGGAGGCAATGCCAGTGCTATGCCATGATAAAATTAGATTTTACCTTCCTCCAGAAGCTTATTTGATATGTTACTTACATACTACATATTCAAAGAATTCGCAAGTTAAACTTTCACTGCTGTATTAGCATAAAAATTCTTCTAATGAAGATAATGTTAGTATTTTTGTGGTTCTTTTCACTGCATATAAATAATTTTTCAAATTTTTGTTTTCAGGAGGATTTATAAGTTTAGGGGGGAAGGAGGGAGAGGGTTTTTGACACCCGTGAGGAGGAGAAGAGTAATAATTGAGCGAAGAAGGCTTGAAGCGGGGCTGCATTCAAGAATGCCAACTGAATGCATTACCAATCCGCTGCAGCGGGAATTGGCAGACAGCATTGTGCGTATGGCACCATTGGATGATATACGCATATTACTCGCATGTGGTGCCAAGGCCAATGGTCCAGTTACTCAGGTAAATATTGTTTCACGTGGCTCTCCTCGGGTAATCCCATGTGGTCAGCTTTGACAACTTCCGCATCAATCCACTGGGAAAACCCAACTTTATTTTATACTTTTAATGACTACATTCAAAGCATCCAAATGCATAACCAAGTTTCCAGAAATTTCTAAGGAACTCAAACTTCATTCCTCATGGCTAATTCTGTACATTTTCTGATTTAATCATGAACTTAATTGAATTTTTAGCATGAGTCTAGATAATCTGTGTAACTTTTGGTTTAACTTATAATAAGAACAGTACACTTACTCAATCCACTTGCACTAGATCTCAAATCAAATTTAAAATAATTTCAGAAGATCCAATGTATTTTAGTTTAAGTAAGAGATTGTAAATTCTATGGGAAACTAATTAAAGTCGAGTTTCTAAGCATTATTTCCGTTACAGAGACAAAGGTGGTGAATTGATAATTTATTAATTCTTCAGGGACTACATCCACTGCATTATGCTGTTTGGCAGCATTATTCTGAAGCTGTGAAACTTTTACTTACCCGGGGAGCTGATGTGGATGCTCGTGATGACTGCGGCTATAGTGCCCTGCATCTTGCAGCTGAGCACGGCTCTGGTGATCTTGTGGCCCTCCTTATTGAACATGGAGCAACCGTCAATTTCCCTCCACCATCACCCCGGCCGGGTCGTCGACTTGGAGGCCGTCATCGTGAAGGACGAAGCCGCCTGGTGGAAGAGGATGATGGGGACAATGAGGAGAGGAGAAGGGATGAGAATGGAAATGAGGAAGTCAACAGAATTCAACCAGCAGAGGTGGAGAGACAAGTTAATGAGGTATGAAAAATGAATTAGAATAGGAAAATCTTGGGGGATCGGGATGGTGGAGGCTAACGTACAGGCTTCCCACCGCGAAGGCCCGGGTTCAAATCTTGGAGACAACAAATATTTTTCAGTGGTATCCTAATCCCTGATGCTCTCCCCTTGATGGAGAGCACTTTGAGTGAGTACGACGTCCTTCGGATGGGACGTTAAACCGCGGACCCCTTGGCGCCTTTCGACAAGAGTAGGCTAATGCCAACGCATGGTTTCTCTCCACCTTTCCTTTACCACCCATCCCTAATGGCTCAAATGACCTTAGCTGTCGGTCGCCTCCCCAACAAAACCAACCAACGATAGGAAAATCTCAAGTTAGACCTTGAGAAGATGACTATTAATACAGTTTAAATTTTGTTTTTATAATTCTATATTTGCTTGTATTGAAGTAAAATGTAAATTGCTAAAATTATATAACCAAAATATGATGTACTCTACCATGGAAGTAATCCTATTGTTATTTTCTAGCATCGCTAACGATAGAACAAATCATGGAATGATATCTCAATAAGTCACTTATGTTATTCTGTAGATTACTGTACCTCAAAATGGACAGTGTAACAGAATGTTATTTAAAGCAATGGTGCATTAAAAGCTCATGGTACTTAAAAATAATTTATATGTATAATCCTATAATAATAACTAAGATTTACTAAATAACTAACTGAGTACTTTATTTCTTAATACATGCTCAATGTCCCTTATATCATTGAATAAAATATCCTTATTTTGTCTTGAATGTAGGATGGAGAGGAAGAAAGAGAGAGACCAGAAGTATCCATTTATGTTGAAGAAAAGTTATTCCCAAGAACTGAACTATGTGATGAACCACTTCGCCTAGCCATTAAAAATGGTCACTTAGAGGTAATAAAAACCAAAATTGCAATTGATTGAATTAATTATTCCGGAATATACTCATCGTTGTTCATATGCAGGCAGTAGGTAATTTTAATGAATCAATTCAAAGGTGGCAAGAATGCTATTAGAAGCTGGTGCGGACCCCAACAGGAGATATTTCTTTGGGGCTGAAATTAACTTGGTTCCACCAATGCAAGTTGATGTACTTCATCTCCTGCTCACATATGGAGCAGATCCAGACACCAGAGACCGAGCTGGGCTCACTCCATTGATGAAAGCAGCAAGGCTCCCTCAGGTAAGCTACCTGCATTTAAAAGACCACACTTTTTGAGCTGTCTAACTCATGGTACACACTGAATTTCCACTTCAATTGCATCAAGAATACTTAGGTTTTGACCTGAGAATTTTTTATGCAATTAAATGAAATTGAATTAAATGAAACCTGCTGAGTTTGGAATTGATAATGTGTTGGTTTTTGAAGATGGCTTCGATAAAAATCAGTTTTTAACTATAGCATCAATGAAACTGTTGCCAATATGGCTGTGTATCTGTAGAATTGTTCATTGAGCATTCTTACCCGAACTGTTTAAAAAGTAAGACATATTTTTGACATGAATAAAAATCCTTTGTGCTTTTGATATAAGTATAGAACCCTAGATAGATCCCAATATAGATCCTATATAGATCCCTATGGTAAATATTAGTACATCTCATCAGCAACTGGGAGATTTGAGTTGAAAACCTGTTTCACTCATGCAATTTTATCAGCATGAATTTCCACAGGCATATGTCAGATTATGATCTTATTTAACTCATTTTTACCAGAATCTGAGCCCCAACACAAATTTAAAATTACATAAATTAAAATGCCCCAATGGTGGTCAGATTTCAAAATGAGGTAAAACACAAGCAAATAATAAAAAATTGTTATGGTTATCATTACAACAGGGAATTGAATCAGTACTCCTGCTAATATCATTTGGAGCTGATGTGAATGCCTTTGCTGATGAGCGGAACGATCTCCGATCAGTGCTGCATTATGCCGTTCTCTCTGGAAATGTAGCCACTGTCAACCTTTTATTACGTCAAGGTGCAAGACCCAATTTCTCATCCGACTACGGACAACCAACCCCAATGCACTTGGCTGTACTTCGGGGTGATCCAGAAATAGTTCGTCTCCTGCTGGAAGCTGGTGAGATCATTTGGCTCTATTTTAGAACCTCTAAGCCCCAAAAATCCTAGATATTGTTCTCTAAAAGAATCATAGTCTTGTAGCTCATTTGAATCAACCATCATTGCCAGCAGATTGAAATTTGTCATGGGAAAGAATGAAGTCCCTCATTGATCATGATTTTTTTTGTTATCCTCATACTTATTACACACAGATGTTATTTTCTTTCTCAACACATGCATAGCCCTTTCAAATGATATGGTGTTAAAATAAAATCTAGTATAACTGAAATCGATAAAAAGCATGGAAAAACTAGGGAAGAGCCTTCCCTGCCCACCTCCAAACCCTCACTAGCACTCGTCACCAAACATTAGCATGTCTGTCACCCAACAGTAGCATGTCTGTCAACAAAATGACTTCATCTTTAGCTATCATGGTCTCTACGTTTCAGTTAGATGCCCTGCAAAATCTTTTGGTGCACAATTAGTCTGAGATATCTGTAAATGTTGGTAAACGAAAGCTATAAAAAAATAGCCACCTATTCATCTTACAAAATTCCTTACATTTTTTCAGGAGCCAATGCCAATGTTCCAGCCCGGGTGATTGGCACACCTCTGCATGTTGCATGTGCTGATGGCATACCTCACTGTGCTGAAATTTTGCATTTACTTCTGGGACTTGGAAAGGCTGATCCTAACCTAATTGTGGACAGTGGTGATGGTGGTCCGAATCTTCGGCCTGTTTTGGCTGAATACTTGGCATCAAATGAAAATCCCTGTCCAATTGTGCTTAATTTGCTGATGAGATATGGAGCCAGAGTGAGTACCAACAATAAAATATCCCAAATTCAATTCACATGCAAATCTTGTATCTAAATTCCCTTTAAATGTAGAACATTCCATGCAAATATGTGCACCTAAATTTTTACATTAAATATGTAAATGCAGAACCCACTCCATAAGTGAGTTTTTAGAACAATTGGGGCACAAAACTCAAACATTTTGGTTTAGGAGAAATGCAAGAGCAGAATTTTATTCCAGGTTTAAATTTTTTTAAATTTTGGATTTTCATTTACCTATCATATGGTGTTGTGACTTATGGATTAAGGCCTTTTTGACACTAAAATATTCATTAGGGACTTAAACAATAAGATAATAATTAGAATCATAAAATATAAGTGGGGCCTTAAATTGAAATTTGACACAAAGGAAACTTAAGCAACTTTGAAAATACAAAGGAACAGAAACACAGATTCAACTTCAGGATCTAATATTATGATATGGATCGACACATCCCACTGTTAAAAATTTTAATAATATCAGCCAAACCAAATAAAACCAGTACATTGACCTCAATCAAGGCCTTATTGGATTGAAGGCTTATAACCCTGAATCAACTAGCAAAATAAATTGAATTCTAATTTAATGTACCATATTATAAAATTATCCATTAATTTTTAGAGGATTTAATTTGACTGTAAGTAGCCTACCCCACAAGACAAAATTCTTTTCTTGGCAGAATAGAAATCATAAATTGATCCTGTTCAATTGGAAATATTCTTATCATTTTCCAATGGGTTTCTTTTTAGGTTGTAGTGAAGACACAGTTCCGTCACCCACTGGGAATCCTGAACTCATTAACCCATGCACCCAATCAAGGACCACAGTTACTACTTCTCCTCGAAGCAGCTGAAGGATATGATCCCTTGATGATACGGAGATCATCTCTGCTTACCCCAGCTCAAAAGTCAATAATACTAGCCATGTCTTCACGACCCTTATCCCTGAGGCATCAATGCCGCCTTGCTATTCGCCAACGTATGGGTTTGTCACTTCCAGACAAAGTGCATGAACTGCCATTACCACAGATTCTTCATCGCTACTTGCTGTATGAAATCCACTAAAGACATAAGCAACAGTATTTTATATCCATAAATTATATCATAATCATTAATACCCAATTATGTTTTGTAGCTATTAAGTTTTTGGATGCAAGGATTCTCATTTGAAATTTTTCAACGAAGATATTTATCAAAACCTATGCTCAAAACCTGAGCAAAAGCAAATGCTCGACTATTTTGGTCCATAATAGCATTTGAAAAATTATTTTCTTGCCCCCGTGTGTCTTTTATGCATTTCCCAAAAATATGGGTGGCAATAATAAAGTTTATATAATAAAGTATATCCTCTTGCATTCTGAACAATATTTTAATGACTGAAAGGAATAGTAAATAGTAATAGAAAAATAAGAGCTTCTGAGTGTATGACAAAAAATGAGAATGACATACATATATTAATGAGCACTGAATTAGTCAGTGTGGCAGAATTTGCTTTATAAATAGGATCAGTATGTGTTCATAGTGTTTTTATACTTGTTCAATAGATCCTCTATCAATCAAGAGCCATTCCTCCTAAAGTATTATTACTTATTTATGATAAATGATTCACCCTGGCTGACATGGCAAGGAAAATATTGAGCAGCATGTTCAATTTGTGTGTGATTTTTGTCAGAAGAGTTTGACAAACCTCAGTGCACAGAAACACAAGGTTATAAAGAGGAAGCTATGAAAAAATATAACTCATTCTGTCTCTGTGAGCCAGAAATAATGTTATGAAATTGTCATTCTATGGATGGCAATTATTTCCTTTATTTAATTTTACTGTAAAAGTTTTTACTTTTATAAGAGTGATGTAAATCCTAAAAGGGCTCAGGGAGGCATGGTTCCTTAAATAAATTTCTTTCTTTCGAATTTCAAGTTTTATTTTAAAATTTCTGACTATTCCTTGAATGAAAACTGCAATCAATAACTAATGTTCATAATTCAGGAATTAACACTAAGTTAATGTACTTTTTCTGCAAACACAAATCTGTAGAGTTTTTTTTGCCAACAAATATGGGTTGTGCATACAAACAGTATAACATACATATATGTATGTTATACTGCATGTTTCATACCAGCAGATAACAACGATAAGAAAAATCTACATATGACATTGAAGTTAATCCATGCACTAACTATAGTTGATACTGATGCTAACTTGATTAACATTTTTATTTTAGATAATAAATAAAAATAGCTTCCTTTTTGGCATCATACTAATGCTTAAAATATATCTGAATGAAGAGTGCTGAGTTCAAGCTGACCTTTGGCATTGAGGAGGCATACTTTTCACAAATACCTTAAAAAATCAATAATGAGTCACTGTCTAATGAGAAGTAGATGACTAATTTTGTATTCATTTATGCATAATTTTATTTTGTTACTGAGATTAGATACAAACTACTCTAATATTTCTTAATGTAAATATTAGAAATACTGAAAGTATAGCCATTACCTATTCATTCAGATCTGGAAATTTCAAAAAGCATAGGGATAAATAATAACCAGCCTGAAACATATTCTTCATATTCAAGCTGTATGTTTGAAATGAAATATCACACACATCTGAGTTAATGAATAAATTATGCAAATTAACAATTCTGGGATTATCCATATCCTAAGGGCAATATGCCAATTATATTACATAATAAATTATCATAACATAATGCTGGATAGAAAACTTTTTTTCAACAAAACAGATTTAAATAAAATAAATCAAAACTTGAACTAAGTAAAGAAAAATATTTCCTTTTCAGCAATAAAATAAGTACAAATAATGAAATTCCAATAATAATTTAACCCAAATCTCTATAATTCTGTTCCTTAAAATATGGTACATGTATAGGATTATACAAAGATACTGAAAATCGTAGCTATGTAGGTATCTACTTCTGTTTAATAGTTTGTTCCACATTCTACATGTTAGAATAGTAGTTATGGAGTGGGAAGTAAAGTTTTCCTTTTTAAAATAAAAATAAGATAAAATAAATTCATATGAAATGATTAATCATGCAGAATTACCAAAATAATGAAGAGAGGCAATAGTACAATGAATGAAGAGGCTAACAGTTTTATAAAAGAATAATAGATGACATTAGGAGGAATACAATAAAAACAGATAAGAAAGGATGAACATTTTATCCAAAGAAAAGAGCCAGATTCATCGAAAGGTTAAAACATCACAATGACCAGTGAAATCTTATTTCAAGGTGCGTAATACAATGTAATGGAGTTTTAGTAGCAAAATGGTAAAATAGTATGAAGTGAAGATGAAGATGCAGTGTAGACAGAAAAAGAGTAGCCTGAGCAACTTTGCAATGGAAGACAGCTCAGCAGTATGGGCCGACAATGAATGCTTGGGACCTGAAGATGATACATACTTTGAATTGAAAAATAGATGCTATAGGCCATCGGATTACGTACACAAATATACAATGCATATATGTATATATACACACACACACACTGAAGATATATCTGTGTATCATCAGTTGTGAATGCATATCCTTCCTTGTCACATCAATTAGATGAAATTCACACAACAAGGTTGGGGATACAGTTCCTTTCCCTGAGCTGCCATTGGCTTCCTAAGAAGATCTGGCACCCAAAAAACACTGAGCAGATTGGGTCCAGAGGAGTCTCCAGGTATTGAACCCAGGCCCTCTGGTCAGTGGCCGCATGCTCTCTCATTGGAGAGTACCTTGGAATAGTTCCATTGAAGATCAGTATCAGTGCATTTGTCACCCTCGTTTTAGTGTTAAACAATCAAATGATGAGGTCCAATTAAACCAGAAAGTTGATGAATCAAAGATGCCATGCTAAGGTTTCACTCTAATGAAGATGTATCCTTGAGAATACATGTTGACAAGTAGAGCATCAATATCAAAGTCCTTGAAGACTCATATTCACCAGGAGATGAGTTTATGATTACATGAGTATTCATCTGGTTCTCCTTCCAAATTCATTATCACAATGATTTGTTGCTCCCATATTTTTACCATTCAAAGTAGACACATGTATTTCATGCATTGAGTTGTAGTAGGTAAACAGTGGTGGAGAGGGGAACTATGTGCAGATCACAATGCTATAGCCTAAAATTTTCACCAAATCATCCTTTAGAAATTGACACATATAATAGCATCATGAGCGACTAAAATCTAACGCACAAAGGTTCCAAATCTTCTCCCTTCCCTAATGGAGGCAACATAATGAACCTCCTAAAAAATATCTCAGATAATTCTTCAATGAATACTTGACTGGGCTTTTTTCGTTTCCAAGCTTTATCTCTAAATAGCGTTCATTAATCAATACTATTTAATTCTAACAAATTATTTGCTCGTTGACCTAAACTAAATGCACAAAACTCACTAACCTAATTAAAAGATGTTACATTAGAGAATATTAATTGGGGAATGAATACAAAATGGTTTCACAAGTAATTTTGTAATGAAACTTTAGACACATGGAAATGCATTAAACTGTGCAAACCTATATTTCCCAATTTCAATAAAACATTTATTATGGACTTTAATTTGAAACGCGCCATCAACCTCCAAACGGCATAGAGAGCTTTGGGAGATTTTTAGAAGTAAATACAAATACAGGATGTCACTCTAAAGAAGATTCGCTGATACCTATGTGCGGTTGCTGAGGTCACTGACTGAGAAACTCCTCCTGCTTACATTTTTCTCCTCAGCGAATTTGTTTTGACAGATAACATTCTTTATTGAGGCATGTTCGTCACTATATAGTCACGTGGACAAGGTCATATTTAAAACGCCAAGAGTCTAATCTCGAATCAAGCAGTATAAAACCCCTACCTCGAAGCGTTGCTTCCGAACAATATCAACTTTCCGTAGTGATTACTTCCCGGCGGAAAATAACTCAGGACGTGTCGGATGCCGCTTACTGTCTACCTTGCACTTGACGGGACTCCCGCGGTAGCTGAGCGAGGGGGAGTGGAGCGGGGCGAGTGGGACGGATTTAAAACGGCCAGTAGCTTAGTTGAAGTTCGTGCTCCTCTCTCAAACCCCTTTCTCACTCGCACACTCTCCTCCTCCGTCTTAGAACTCCCTCAGATGCTGGTCGGAGGGACGATGAAAGCCAAGGTGCGTCCGGAGATAGAAGCCAAAGTTTTGCAGCTCTTTTTAGATTACGGGAAGTTTCGCGGGCTCATTAACAATCCCTAATCGACCACTTCCCTTAAGTTATATGATGGGATATATTTTTCAAGGTAAATTCTTTTTCCTGGGGGGAGCAGAATTACCCAGAGTTACATAAGCATCTCCGATACATCGTGTCATCGTATATTCAAGTATAAGACTCCACCTCGAAAATTTTAACAACTTAACTTTTCGTTTCTAACAAAATGCGAAAATTTCAAACCGAAGTCCTGAACGCATAACTTGGGCTCTTAGGTGATAAATCACGACATACTATAATTTAAGACGTCCAGGGTAGGAGGGACAGTTATTTCAGGAAAATTTCAACGTATTAGTCTGTCTTTTTTCAGGAAAAAACTAAAGAAAATCAGGATGTTTGGACTTAGATGAGAGTTTCCAGGGGCAAGATGTTGATATTCTTTCAACTACGAGAACTCGTAATTCAGAAATGTCTAGGACTAGTACGAAGTGAGCTCTTCCTTGACATATCAGGCCAATCTTAGGATTGATTACGGTCGTTTCATGGATTCGGACGAACAGTTACATCTCTCAAAATAAGGTAGAAGTTCCTTGCTGCAATTCAAACTCACCCAATAATCCCTTTACATCTTGTTTTTTCTCTTTTTGCACCGCACTGACACCAAATCCAAATCACCCTCATGAGAAGTGTCTTTCGCCTGAAGAACCCATTCGCAAAAATTACCCATTTGCGTGTCAAGCTTTGATTCCAGTTTTTTAATGATAAAATAAACTTTTTACAAAAAAAGTGAGCAGACAAATAAAGTATCGAGTCAACAGGTAACGAAAATTTAGCTTTTTAAGTTTACGATTGCTCTAATGCCCAAGTCTGAGCGGGATCTTGTGGCCATATAAGAAGTCGCTACCCATTAAGCTACGTTGAAAAAAACTGTTATGGTGTATTTTTAATTCACTTACATATTTTTTTTAGGGATACAATCCTCAATATGAATTCGATTTGCAAAATCATTCGTAAAACATGAAGCCATTACTCCCGCAGGAGTTGGTGATAACACCAGTAACGTCTGTGGCTACGGCGCGCAGCATATTGCAATGGAACAGAATTCAGGCAGCATCGTGGCACTGCTGATCAAACATGTCAACTTCCTTCTCCTATCACCACAGCCAGGCCGTCAACTTGGGATGGAGATACTTGTATTAAGAGGAAGAATGGGCCTGATGGAAGAGGGTGAAGGGAGAGGCCGAGCAAAGTAAAAGGGACGCGAATGGAAAGGAAGAAGTTGACAACTTTGAGCCAGCTGAAGTGGAGAGAGTAAATAATTGGGTAAGAAAGTGGCAAGTTAAATTGGAATCAGACAATTTGAATGGCATAAATTTATATGCTATACGACAATTTTGGGGCTGACAATGCAAAGTGCCCTGTATTGATGGGGGCATGAATCGCATGGGGCGGGGAAGGAAATTCGGAAGGAGGCCACTGGAGAAGTAGCCACTTACCGCTTCAAGTGGGGAGAGATTTCAGGTGGGCGGAGATTTCAAAACATAAATCCAGAGATTCTGAGTCAAGTTCGTCGTTCACGGTGATGCATTCCAACGATTTATGCTATTTTAACTCGCAGTTTTTCACCGAGAGGTACAAGTGTTTTTTGAGATCCGAGATGTGAAGTGAGTTAGAACGGCAATGCGAGAACCAAGTGACGGTGCGACATGTTTGAAGCCATTGACTCACGGAAGTTACTCATTAAGCTTGAGCTCCTATTAGCTTCGAAATACCCCTAACTCAGTAGTTACTTCGTTTTATGACAACATTGCGCCTATCATTGATACTGAAATTTTGACTGAGTTGTAAGCCTCTTAATCTTTGTCTGCACGCAATGTAATAGATAAAGTCACCGTGGCAATGAAATGACAGGATTCAAGCTCAATCAACTGTTCCCAAAAAAAACTCAGTGGCTGGAAAGGGTGAAAATAGCTTGAAATTTAAGTTGGAGTGCATTATCTATTCCAAGATGTGTCCAACACAGAGAGAAAAACGAAAATATTGCATTTGTTATGGCAGAATGGAACACCATCACCATGGTGTACCTTGGGCTGGTTTGAATAACTTAGACGAATAACTTATAGACTTTCTGGTGCTTTCCCGGCGTATTTGCTTCATGAAGGATTCTCGGGTCTTCCACTGGGTCAGGGGTTCCATGTTGGCCAACGTTTCGATGCACGAGTCGGGCATCGAAACGTTGGCCAACATGGAACCCCTGACCCGAGAATCCTTCGTGAAACTTAAGACTTTGATTAGATTAGACACAGAAAACAAAAGTGAATATTTTTATGGAGTATAGTGCCGCGTTGATTCAAAATCTGGTTGGTGAGGAAAGAAAGTGAGCAGAGATTAGTTTTTGAGCAGGGGCGGCTCGTCGATAAAGCTGCAGAGCTGCAGCACTTCCGTGTTTTCCGTGAGAAATAACTCTCGTTAGCTGAAGTAAATTTTCTCATCACTTGGTGACACCAATAAAAATTCTTCTCCCAGTTTATGTGTTTGTTTCCAGCCAAAATGAAATCTCATCATGCAGCAACTTAATCCGAGGCTCACGAAGACGGAATAATGGAGCTTCCGGCTCTTGTTACGAAGGAGTTTATCGAGAAGGGACGGAGAGAGAGCGACGGGGAGGCGGGGGGGGGGGGGGAGTACAACAAAGACTAAAGCAGTGTTCCAAACGACGGGCAGAAGTGCTTAGGGCTCAAGAGTGTAATTTTTTTGTCCTTCGAAGGGGGCATTCTAAGGCCATAAAATCTACACCAGAGGCGTACATACTCGTACTTAAAGCATACGTAAAGCGACACCTTGTGAACCGAAAATAAAAGAACGCCGAATCTTAATGTTTTGATGTATTTGTTGAATTAGGGATTTTTGGCGGTAATAGTTTTTATTTCCATTGTGAGGTTTAATATAGTTGTTTCAACTCCCTATGTTGGAACCCACCAGCCGCCATCGCTTTCGAAATGTGGACATGGAGAAAACTTGAAAAATATGGTGGGAAAAGAGTGGAAGTTGCTAGGTGAATTACAATGGAGGCAGAAAAAGTGGGCGGGGAAGTTGGATTGGTGAAGGCCGTGATGCTGAAGGGTGATGTTAGAAAAGCGTGGATGAGAAACGAAGATAATAGGCGCCTAATGCCATGAAGGTACGCAAATATCGTGAATAAATGAAGAAGGAACAAGAGGAAGTCGACGCGATAATTAATAATGCTACGGAATCGTTCAAAACCTATTTCAATGCTTTAATAGGAGAAAATGATGTCGAGGAGGGATTTTCTACCGCTTATTTCAAGTTTATTACATTTGTAGGGGCTCGTAGGGGTCAAATAGCATGTCCCCCTTCTTCACGAATTTAATCTAATTCTTTTTGTAGCTCGTTATACCTTTTAAAATTCTTCTATATGCTTTACGACTTCTTGAATACTCCTTCAATCCCATGGTTTGTTTCAATGGGCAAAATTGCTTTCTGCCAGAAAAGCAGTGGGCATTCCTTCAACAACTACCGTTGAATTTGGGTATAGTGTTTTTAGACCTGAGGTGTTCATGCACTCACTACGTGTCTCAGAGAGAGAAGTTCACACACGTGAATCTGCCTTTTATGAAAACAATTAAAAATAATGTTACACAGTTAAGTAATATATGCATCTGAGAGATATTTTAAATAATATCTCACAGACTCATGGATTGAAGAACTTTTTCGCAAACAACTTGCGAAAATCTCGGGAGAAGATCGAAGTGGTTTTTCACTGGTCATGAGGTGATCTCTGATACAATATTTGTTTGTGAAAATGTTTTTAAACTGCTAGAGGAGGCGACCGACAACCGTGGTCATTTGCGATTATTGCTCAGATTATATAAATGGGAGCTCGTACCCGAGTCTATGATAGCTGATTACGAAAGCCTTTATCAGAGGGTTCCGGGTAATCTTAGAATGTAGAAGGATAAGCTAAGTTTACCTAGGTTGTATCACTAGAGTTTAAGTTTAAAAATAACATATCAATGGAAATAAATAATAAAATTATTGAACAGTGGAAATAATACAATGAGTGAAAATTAATAAAACAAAAAATTTTAAGAACCACGTTCACTTCTGCAATTCTAAAATTGCAACATATTTTATGTTTTAGAAGCTGCAGTGAAGAAGATATGTTATGAGTTAAAGTTTTATTTTTGTTGGTTATGAGATAGCATAAAAATTCTCTGATCATACTACTGCATTTTTAAATGTTGCTAATAGGAAGAAGAAAGAAAGACATTCGTACAGACAGGGGCAAATTTTTCTTTCGTTGCATTGGGCAGGGGACAACATTAATTTTTCGCCACCGTGAAAAGCCAAGCTTATCGTCGCTACGAAACAAATTAAACGAAAATGAAAAGTCACCGTCCATTGATCTTTTATGAAGTGAATATTCAATATTTAAACTGTAATTTCCACCGTTAACATTTTTCTTTCTCAACTTTTGACGGCCAACTTAACGACGTTTGCACTGAACAGTTAAATTCTAATAATGGCAGCCCTGCTCTCCTTGGCTTTTCCCATATCGGGTTACATGTGATAACTTCTTGGTATTGGTGGTTACGCCAGATACTGTCCATTCAGTAAAGGCTGCATTGGATGCACCAATATAAATTATGTATATTATGACTTTGGTATGTTGCTTTATGTTTTCCTTATTGGTTGGAACTATGGGTGAAGAAGACACTATGTACTATGATACATTTCCAAAAGACTTTGCTTTTGGCGCAGCTACGTCGTCATATCAGATAGAAGGAGGCTGGAGAGAAGATGGTATGTTGCAATATATTCGTATTTTCTGAGGCGTATTTGTGCGAATTTAAAATTTCACGAGATGTATTCGAAATTCCATTTCCAAACGCCACTTGAAATTTATTAAAACAAGTACATATCTGCGTATCTTAAGGTCATGAAAAGTATTTTCAACCACAGGAAATATAAATAGTGAAAAGGATGTAAGAGTGAATTGCAGAGTTAATGATGAGGCAAGCCCCCTTCTGCATGGCACTACCTAAGTACATCATGTCAAGATGGCCCTCAATGACAATAAACAAATAATACTCGATCGGGTTATTAATACAGCAACATTATAAATAACTTTGTACCGATCTTATGATTTTATTGGAAGTTGTATTCACACTGTTAAATTGAGAAGAGGCATATGCTTCGAAAAATTGAGTTTTTGTAAAATCTTGAGCTAAGCTAAGTTTTTTATGACAATTATGTGGTACAGTTGATGCTGCAAGCATCGTAAATGATTTCAAATATATGTTGACAGGATGGCTCAAAACTTTCACTCTGTAGAAACTTTGCGAATCAACCAAATATGAGATATCCGCGCCTTTCCTGAAAACATACTCTACCTAATAAAATTGCTATTTATTATGGAATAACAAATAGTAATTTATTAGTACCAAATAATAATATAGCCAAATATAATATATTAGTATTGATAGCCTACTGTTTACAGTAGGTTTGGGATTGGCACAGATTAATCGTCATTATAATTCCCAGGTCCATCCGAAAAGACAATCTGATATCCCACACTACAATTAATTTGTTCTTCATTTCCAAATATGTACTTTCCATCTCCTTTCATTCTCTCCACCACCTCCCCTTCCTTGCTTGCATAACGTCCTCCCCTCTATCAGTCTTCAGCATTCCATTGCCAATCAAAATACTCTGCATTCACTGTTCTTGTTTCTTTGGACATCTCCCAACAATACTCTCTCAGTACCCACTAAATCTAATAATTTTTCGTTGATTTTACTCTCCATCCCTTGGCCTTTTCATCGGCGGTAGGGTAACGTCCTCGTCTGCCAAACCAATCGAACAAACCGGGTTCGATTCCCGGTGGGTTTTTCTCCACCTAGGGCTTGGGTGTTTGTATTGTTGTCACTGTTGTGATGCTATTGTTGTCCAATGTAAAGGCCAAATAGTGCTGTTTTCGGGGCAAGAATAAATATTTTTACACCATGCCCCCATCATACTTTTCAGTAATCTTTTATTAACATCCTTATGTATCAATCATTAACTACCTTCTTGTGTAATGCAATTCTTCTTCTTACATCCCTGCTACTTTGACCATCTTGGTCCAAAGTACTTGCCAAAGGGTCTGATTTTGATCCAGGGAATCCATCTGTATGTTCAGAAAAAAACATAAATGGCTGCCAAATGGCCATTGGATGCCATAAATTGATGTTTTGGAATAAATACTTTAGGTTACACCAAGGGCTAAGGTCACTTATGCACATAGATAGTCAGATACAGTACTTTTTGTTTTATAGAGGGTTTCATTTGAATGTACTTGGTTGCCTTCACATTGATGAATTCTATATTCTTAACTAGGCAAAGGAGAAAACATCTGGGACAGGTTAACTCATCAGAATTCTACACTTATCCGAGATGCCTCAAATGGTGATATAGCTGCTGATTCATACCATAAATACAAAAATGACATTCAAATCCTAAAAGAACTTGGGGTAAGTGGCTAATACATATGGTGATCTAAATTGGAATGCATTCTTGGTTAGCTTTAACCCTGTTTACAAGAAACATCACTCTGAACTAGTTTTTCTAAAGTAAATAATGCATTTTATGCTTATAATAAGCAGTACACCAATCAGCGGTAGGATTTGTAGAATCTGATAACTACCTCTCTTCATTAGCACTTTAAAGAACTTTTACATGAAAAAGAGTTTTTTTGTGTAAAGAAGACAAGTATGAATAAATGCAATCAATTTTTAATTCTTTACTATCAGAAGCATTCTGTTATGTAATCTCTGATCAACCCACCATCTCTATACTAATTACAAGTCACAGACCTCACATTTTCGTCACTCTAAAAATGGTATAATTTTATAAATATTTTTATAATGTTTTTAGATGCCACTTATTTAATAAAAATGGAATTACCAACCATAGTGTGTGTTTCTATTATGTATGCATACAAAGATCTCTTTAGAAAATCATATGAATGTATGGTTATAACATTAAATAAGTAGCAAGTGATCAAAACTTTATGCACTATTTTGATGAAAAAGTTTGTGCTTTGAATGTAGCCAATGTTTTTTTACAAAAAATGTTTTTGAATGATACTATATTATAATTGAAAACAAAAATATTTTTCTAGACAACATGTTACAGTGTATAACTTATCTAAAATGCAATAAGTTGATCTCAGCAATCCAAAATTATGAAACTATATTGCCTTTGTTTTACAGGTGAAAACCTACCGTTTTTCGCTATCTTGGTCAAGGATTCTTCCAAATGGAGATATCTCTCACGTGAATTCTAAAGGAATTGAATACTATAATAATCTAATAAATGAACTAATATCAAATGGCATTGAGCCAATGGTAAGACTGCTTTGGGCTCATCTGATTTTAAAATGTCAATTTGGTCATTATGTAAATGTAGTGACATGTGTCAGGATACCCTAGGTGTCACTTGGTATCAAAATCTCTTCAATATTTATTATCATATTCCCCTGACTATTATTATTATTGGCATTCTACTGTTAAATGTAGCTTTTGGATGTCACAGACAAACATAGTACAACACTACATTTCTTTGCCTCCTCGAAGAAAGCCCACCTTGATGTCTGACACGAAAATAAACCCATCTTCAATTCTGCATACTTTCTTCTTCCTTTATTTCTATACAACATGCCTATCTTATTCCTACCCCTCTTTTGCCTAATGTTCTACATTCTATCACAGACTTAAACATCCCATTGCCATTAATAGAGGTTAGGTAGAAGAAGGAACTATCTAGTTTCAATCTTGCCCAAATAAAGATGTTTTTATTATCATTATTTCCAATCATTATGCTTTTTATCCGTTTTTCCTACCTTCTTATGAATTCTCTCAACAATGCCCTCTCCTTCCCCACCATACTTACCATTGATTTTGGATGGACACAACTACCAAATAAATGTTTTGTGACTCCTAACCAAACACAATACAGGAATCTACTGTACATCAGGTCCCTCTTCATTTCTGTGTACTTCCTTCCTCCCTTCATCCCGTCCAACATCCCTATCTTGTTCCAGCCCTTTCCTCATTTACCATTAATGGTAAATTAATGGTAATGGTAATTAATTAATCTGCATCAGGTCCCTCTTAATCTCTGTGTACTTCTTCATCCCTTCCAACATCCCTATCCTGTTCCTGCCCTTTCCTCGCTTGGCCAACATTCTCCCCTCTATTACCTTCTTCAACAGTCCACTGCCGCTCAATATGCCTTTCATCCATTTTTCCTGCCTCCATTGGATAGCTCCCAACAAACCCCTCTCCTCACCAACCATCCCTAGTACTTCCTCATTTGTTTTCATTTATGTCAATTTCACCTTCTCCATCCTCAAACCCACATTTCAAAAGCCTCCAGTCTACACCTGTTATTCTGCCTAAATACCTTGTTCCTGCATCATGTCTAACTAAGCTCCATATCAAAGATATAATGGACCTTATCTTAATATTTGTAATCAACGTCTCTGTCATCAAACTCCTTGAAAAAGCTTCTTTGTCTAATGCCATTCTTCTTCTTATGCCCCTACTACTTTGACTATTTTGGTCCAGAAAATTTTGGAGACACATTAACTGCTTCACCTCCTCTAGTTTTTGCCCTCTTACTTTAACAATTAACTTAGCCTTTCTCTTTTTGGAGAACTGCATAACCTTCATTTTGTCTATATTTCTCCTCATCCCATACCTATTGCACTGACTTTCCAATATGCTTAGTCTTAATTCTGGAAAAAAATAATATGACAAAATCTTGATTTCAAGAGAAGGATTTGAAGAAAATAAGGATCATCATACTCTTCCTATCCATTAAGATTCTGCATTGTGAGACCCCTTTCAACAAGTGCATGAAGATGCTAATAGTTTCAAGTGATCATTACAGAGATGACACAAAACAAAGTTCTTATGGTTTTCACCAAACCAAAACATTCAATATGCTCATCACCCATTTTTCCTGCCTCGTAATTTTTCCCAACAATTCTCTCTCCTCTCCCACCATACCCAGTACTTCCTCACTTGTTTTCCTTTCTGTCTGCTATACCTTCTCCATCCTTCCCCACATCCACATTTCAAAAGCCTCCAATCTATAACTATCATCCTGCTTTGGTGACCATGTTTCTGTGTCGTACATAACTGCACCCCATATCAAAATTTTAATGTAATGGAAAAACATAACTTTAGGGGAATAAATATTGATGGAGTTCAAACTATTTGTGGTACTCGGAATCAGAAGAGATGATGAAAAGTTCTATTCTTGAACAAATCATTTGAAAAAATGTTGTTTAAAATGATGGTATCAATTCAGAAAAAGGTACATTTGTTAATTGCTTTTTTTCTGTGAAAATTGTTTTATCTAATTGTTAAAACTGATTTAACTGGCTAAATATGAAAAAGAACATGTATCGAAGATGTTTTCACTTATAGTATCCATTATTTCATTAAGTAAGTACATACATATAGCATGTATCTGTTTCTGCTCCTAAGATTGAACCAACTGTTCATTATTTTTATTGACTTCATATTATGGCATTTCATAATAGATAATGACATATAATGACTAGAAGAGAATTCATCCATGTGCTCCCAGGACACATGCAATTCCTATCTTAACTTCAGAAAATGAAATATGAACTCATTTATTTTCTTATTGCAGAGTACACAACAGGTAATTAATTCTAGTCATTTGAAGTAATGTAAACAAAACAAAGGGGATAAGGTTTTCAAAAGAGGAAAGTTATGATAATTGATAAAAAGGAGTGTAAAAATTAGAGCAGATAGAATGGCTTACTTAACATGACAGTGTTATGGAGATGGTCAAAGTATTAGGCATGTAAGAAGAATTGCATTAGGCATAAGGCAAAGGAGCTTCCACAAGGAGGAGGTAATGAATGACAGGAATAGTGAGTAAGCATTTTGAGAAAGGGCTTGTTAAAACTTTGATGTAAAGAATTGTTTTGTATGGCATGAAAACTTTGCCCTTGATGTAAGATGATAAATGTAGATGGGAGGCTTTTGAGATGTGGGTGTGGAGAAGGATAGAAAAAGTATGGAGGAAAATAAATAAAATGAAGAAGTATTAGGCATACTGGAGAGGAGAGTAGATTGTTGGGAGAGGTGCAAAGGAGGTTGGAAAGGTGATGTGAATCAAGCATTTTAATTGGGGATGGATTGTTGAAGACTGACATAGGAGAGAATATTAGGCAAGCAAGGAAAATTTTGGGAAAGAAGAGGCATGTTGATTGAATGAAGTAAGGTATGAAGTATGTGGAATTACAGAACATTTTAATTTAATTTGGAGTGTCAGGTTGTGTTTTGTTAGACGGAGCTAAGAAATATAGTTATGTTTAGTCTGCGCCCACCCAAAACTAGCATTAAATAGTAGACTATCAAATATAATTTGAAACGAAGTGTGTATTAAAATGAGGGAACACAGCATGATTATTAAGTGGAGAAATTCAAATGAAGTCCTCAAAACACTCGACTAAGGTTTGAGCCAAAACAATAGCCAAGTATCCCATTCATTTGTTCAGTGTCAGAAAAAATTTTCCAGGATACCAAATATTGTTATTGTACTCACTTATCACCTCAAATATTAATCTTCATATTGTTAAATATTTAAGTTCCATCATATTTAAGTAAGGGGTGAAATATTTTTCACAGAGGTATTTAAAACCTGGGTCAGTTTGGTTGACCACAAAACCTACTGCAACTAGTGAGAAAAATGAAAAGGATTAAAAATTTCAAACAGATAAAATTCTATAATCTGATGTTGAATTTTGGGGGGCTGGAGTATGAGATACAATTTCATATTTAGTGCATAGTGAAATGCTAAAATTGGTTTTTGATGTTCAGCATGCTTAATACTACAATCAGAAGAATCTATTGGTGGTTAAACTTGTTCTAAATTTCTTTTTCTATATTTCCTCACTTTGAGCATTGCTAAATTTTTGTTCTAGGTTACTCTGTACCATTGGGATCTTCCACAACATTTCCAGGACCTTGGTGGTTGGACCAATGAAGTAATTGCTGATTACTTTGCAGACTATGCTCGGGTTGCATTTTCTGCATTTGGAGATAGGGTATGTACTATTGATTTTGTTTAATTTCCTATATCAAGTCTTAAAGAAACATGAACAAAATACTTCAGCTTCTAGAAGTCAAAATTACTTTTTTGAAAGAAATAAAAATATTTGGTTGGAAAAAATGGCATATGACAATTCATGTGATCAGTCACAATGGCCATTTGGAATGAATAATACTGTTTTAAAGAATTAAATTGTATGATGACTTTAGTGTTGCCTGACTGCTTTGAAATTAATATGATGATAATTACAATGGAAATAATGGGTGGTACAAGAAATAGAATTGTGATCCTTCTTTGATTTTATGTCTGGTACAAAATAGTAGGAATAGCATTAGATTTGTCATGTGTGTGTTTATGTGGGTGAACCTCTCCTGTCTTATCAACCTATATCATTTTAACTATGTAATCCACTAAAGTGAGTGAGAATGACTCATCTTATTGTGAATGAAGTTCTATCAGAAGTTTCTCAAATAATTACTAAAGGATACGGTATGGTTAAATTACTTTCATAATATGGCATATATATTTGCACTTGCATTATTTTGAAATGCTTAATAGTAAGTTATGCCCAGTTATGGTATTTACCTGAATCCACATGAAAAGGTCATAAAAAATTATTTTCAGCTTAAATTATTTTTCCTTGAAGATTCATTATTTCATTACTTTGGAAAAAGTTGGTGTCATATGAGGTGTGTTCAACAATTAACAGGAATTTTAATTTTTCGGACAATAATATTTATTTATCCTTATACATTGATGTTGTCACCTTTAAAGTAGTCGCCATTGGAGATTATGCACTTGTGCCAGCGCTTCTTCCAATCCCCGAAACACTTCTAAAACTAGATCTTTGAGATAGCCTTTAGTTCTGTCAGCGATGCGCTTTTAATGTCACCTACAGCTGTAAAATAACGGCCCTTCAAGGTTCTCTTTTTTGTTTGACAATCGGACTCTCTAGGCCCGTGAAATGAAAAAATTCCTGTTCATTTTTGAACACACCTCATATGTTGATAATGAATTAAATTTATTCAAGCTACATTCATGGACTTTATCCATTACCATGTGTTAAATTAACATGCTCATTTTAAAATTTCAAGAAACTGTGGGAGACACCGAATGAGTAACTTTTAACGGAGTCATCCACTACGTGCAGCATTACAATGCAACAATTTCAGAGTGTAAAAATCATTCGCCTTGACCAGGATTCGAACCCGGACCCCTCGATGCCTGGCTGAGGGATCCGGTTTTGAATCCCAGTCAAGGCAAATGATTTTTACACTCTGAAATTGTTGCATTGTAATGCTCATTTTAATTCACTTGAGAATTATAATTGCAGGTTAAATGGTGGTTGACCCTGAATGAACCATGGATACAGAGTGTTTTAGGGTATGGAGTGGGTCAGTTTGCCCCGGGACTGAAATCAATAGGAATTGCTGACTACTTGGCTGGACACACAATGCTCAAGGCACATACTTTAGCATATGAGCTGTATAAAAGAGATTTCCAACAAGAACAGGAAGGTATTTTATGTTTAAAATGACTGAATAAGGACTATAAGTGTAGTAGTTTCAGATGTAGCTTTGTGTGAGTGATTTATGTACATACAAGTATATAATCAACTTCACTTTTCAAGTCTCTAAAAAGCAGAAATATGTGTAGACTTTTACTTATAGTTAAGGAGATTCATCTGTTAATATGAGTGTCAGCTACCCAAAAAAATATTATCTTATTTGACTTGTACAGATACATTGCAACAATTTCAGAGTGTAAAAATCCAAAAAAAAAAGTATTGACCGATTTTTACACTCTGAAATTGTTGCAATGAAATGCATATTAGCAGATGACTCTGTTAAAAGTTACTGTTCTGGCATCTCCTGCAGTTTCTTTAAATCGATACAGATATAGTTTTAAAAATATCCCTTTATTTTGCTGCAAAGAAAAGATATACATTCAACTGCAAATGCTTCATGCATTTCGTTCATTGTATCAGTGTAAATTCAGCTGGTAGTTAATTTTTACAATACTTATTAAATGCTAGTCCCAGCAATGTTGCCTTACATAATTGTATCCAATGAAAATACTAACTTTTATATACGAGGCGTATTCTTAAAGTAAGTACCGTTTGGTTATATTTAAATATTGGCGCTTCAGAACAAAGTTTTGTTCCTGCAGCGCCATCTACTAATTCATTGAGAAGCTATAGCAGCATTTGTTTTGTTTCAGAAGTCGTTTGCTTGTCTGTGCATGCAAACAACAATGTCCGTGACAATCGTTGATCCCACCAGCTGTGAAGTGCGTTCTGTCATATGATTCTTGTATGCAAAAGGATTGTCGGCTGCTGAAATTCATCGGGAATTATGCCTAGTTTATAAACCTACAGTTATGAGTGAAGGAAAGGTTAGACAATGGTGCTGTGATTTTAAAAATGGACGAACAAATGTCCATGACGAAGAGTAAAGTGGTAGGCCCAGTATTCTGACCGATGAAATTGTTTCGCAAGTGGAACAAAAACTGCGATGTGATCGTCGATTGTCAATTAATGGCCTGGCTGAACAATTTCCTCAACTTGGACGCACTACTGTCTACAATATTGTTACGGAAAACCTCGGATACCACACATTGCGTGCAAGGTGGGTACCGAAAATGCTCACCGACCACCACAAAGAGCAAAGAATGTCCAGTGGACGAGAGTTTTTGGGTCGTTGGGAACTCTTTCAACCACCCACCGTACAGTCCTGACCTTACACCCAGCGACTACTTCCTCTTCTTGCACTTGAAACAGTGGTTCGGTGGACAACGTTTCAAAACCGAAGAGGAACTCAAGAATGGCGTTGTCGATTGATTCAACCCTCAGGTGGCGAGTTTCTATGCAGAGGGGTTAAAGAAGCTGGTGCAGCGGTATGAAAAATGCTTAGAAGTGAACGGCGATTATGTAGATAAGTGAAGTAGGTTTGTAGCTAACTAAAAGTGCCAATAAAATGTGTTTCATATGAGTATATTTTTCCCTGTGACCAAACGGGCCTTACTTTATGAATACGCCTCGTATTATTTCTCACTGAGATGCTCAAATAAGATATTTTATTCCATCGCATATTATTCATGCTGCTTCTATCATAAGGATGGCCAAATATGACAACTCAGTAACACTTCACAGTGTTAATTGAGCAGCATAATAGGTTTCTATCTTTGAAGGGCATATACAATTTACGAAAGAGAGTAATTGTATGGGTAAAAGGTTGCAAAGTAAAATGTAGCAGGAGACAGTAGGTGATGAGGAAGGTTGAGGGAAATAAAGGGATGGATAAGGGAGGGATATATTAGGGATGCAGTCTACTCATGTTTGACCTAAGACTTTATCTTCTCTCATGGTCATTTTGTAACCTATGCAGCACAGAGGTACAAAAAATTATTAGCATATTGCTATTCTGTTGTTATTATTCCTCACTAACTACTTTATTCATTGGCATTATTTTCCAGAGTGTGAATTAGTGCAATATGACATTACTTTTCAGGAAAAGTGGGGATAACCCTGGATGCTTTCTGGTTGGCTCCAAAATCAAATTCTTCAGCGGACAAAGAAGCTTCAGAACAAGCAATGCAATTTAAGGTAATTGAATTTGGACAGTGTTTTTTATAACTATCATTATTAAACAATAAATCCCTGATTTCCACAGTATAAACTTATACTAAATTCCTCTCAGGGAAAATGCAACAAGAGATAAACTCCCTTGAACTGATTTCAAGAAACTGCGGGAGATGCCGCAACAGTAACTTCTAACGGAGTCATCCGCTATGTGTGCATTATAATGCAACGATTTCAGAGAGTAAAAATCATTCGCCTTGACCGGGATTTGAACCCGGATCCCTCGATATCCGGCTGATTGCTTTAACCAATTAAGCTACCGAGACGTCCTCTTACACTCTGAAATTTTGCGGGCTTTAAAGGAACAAGATACTGGATTTTTACTTATTATTATTGATAGTCTACCATTTATGGTAGGCTTTGGATTAACACAGACTAATCATCGCTACCCTCTCAAGCTCCATCCAAATAGACAATCTTGTACCCCATTCTATATATACCTTTTTTCTTTATTTCTGAATACTTCCTATCTCCCTTCATTTTGTCAATCGTGCCTTCCTTTTCCTCCCTGAACTTACCTGCATAATGTCCTCCCCTCAATCAGTCTTCTGCATCAAAATGGCTGAAATTTTGGGGAGTACCTTTCAATGTATGTGCAAACACATTTTTCAACATTGTACTAAAAATTATGTGGTAGGTCCATAAATTCTATTTAGCATATTACAAAGGTAGTACCAAAAAGTCACTAACATACGAGGGTCATCCGGAAAGTAGTACCCGTTCGTGCCGCATGAAGTGCTGACGACGCGAGTAGCCGCTGGACGAGGTCAGATAGCTTTAGTGGCTTGTCTGCCTTCTCTGAGCCAAGTTGCGTGACGCTAGCATTGCCTGTGTTGTTTCTGTGATTGTTTACAATGTTTAAAAAAATTGAGAACGCCGCCAGTTGTGAAGTGAGGGCAGTGATTAAATTCCTCAATGCAAGAAACGTTCGCCCATGTGATATTCATCGCCAATTAAAGGAGGTGTATGGGGACAATGTAATGGACGAGTCGTCTGTTCGGCGGTGGTGTCGCAACTTCAACATGGGGAGGGGGAACACACACGACGATGAGCGTTCGGGGAGACCGTCTGTCATTACAGACCAACTGGTGAGCTCAGTTGACGAATTCGTGAGGAACGATCGGCGCGTCACAATTGATGACATCTGTGAGCATTTTCCCAATGTTTCTCGAACAGTTGTTCATGAAATTGTTAAACACCATCTGCATTATGCAAAAATTTGTGCAAGATGGGTCCCTCGCATGCTTACAGATGAGCACAAAACCAAGCGTATGGCTGCAGCACTGACGTTTTTGGGACGTTATTCTGATGAAGGAGACTCTTTCTTGACTCGCATAATTACTGGTGACGAAACATGGGTTTGTTATGCATCACCTGAGAGTAAACGACAGTCAATGGAGTGGCATCATGCTCATTCACCAAACAAACCAAAAAAATTCAAGACAGTTCTGTCCACCAGGAAACTCATGGCAACCATTTTCTGGGATCGACGAGGTGTATTGCTTATTGATTTTATGGCCCGTGGAGACACTATTAATGCCAATGCGTATTGTGAAACATTAAAGAAATTACGGCGGGCAATACAAAATCGGCGGCGAGGTCTATTGTCTACTGGTGTCATTCTCGTTCATGACAATGCCAGGCCTCATGCAGCTGGGATAACACAAAAACTTTTGCAGCAATTCAAATGGGAAACTTTCGACCATCCACCGTATAGCCCGGACTTGGCCCCTTCAGATTTTCATCTCTTTACAAAGCTTAAAGACTTTTTGGCAGGAAAAAGATTTGACAGCGATGAAGAACTTAAAGAAGGAGTGACCCTGTATCTCAATGAGCTGGCGGCGAAGGACTATGCAGCAGGAATACAGAAACTTGTCACACGTTATGACAAATGCCTTAATTTGCTTGGAGATTATGTTGAGAAGTAGTTTAAAGTATCCTCTTTCAAATAAAATTTTTTATGTTTGTTAATATTTACTTTTGTGTCTTTATTTCACGAACGGGTACTACTTTCCGGATGACCCTCGTACAATGGGAAAATAGAGCAAAATATTACCTAGATGAAAGCCCATCCTGTTTAAGATGCTTGGATATGATAAAAGGGAGAAAATATGATTTTGTGGCAATGTTGAGAGTATAAACAAAGAGTAAGAGAAAATGAAAAAAGTATTTCTACATTATTCACTCATTGCTAAAGATCAGTGTGATGGACTTAATATTATGGAATATAAAAACTTGGTCTTTGAGGGAAAAAGATGATAATTTGGACTGAAGAAAGGAAAATAGAATGAATTAAGATATATAAGAATGTCATGAAACTTCAGGGAAGGTAGTCATAGTGGAGATATTGAGAAGTAGTGGGACCATAAAAACTAATACAAGGGAGAATAATGGATCGAGGATAGAGAGAGTTAAGAATCTTTGGATGGCATTAAGGGGGGTTGAAATTACAAAGAACCAAAAAAATAAAACGAAGTTGGAAAAACAATTTAGGATGAGAGTGATGATTTAAAAGTCCATGAAAATGTGAAGTGTCTAATACCTATTTCTAATCAGTTACCTACCTGCAGTATTTCTAAAATAATAGTTTGAAGCAGTAGAGTTCATACAAAAATATGCAATTAAGAAAACATGTCATAGCTGATCTTTTCATTTTGATGCCAATAAATTTTGTGTTACTTTCTGTTAATGAACTGCTATTTCAATACTACTTCTTATTACTACTAGCTGGGATGGTTTTCACACCCCATCTTTAGTAAGGAGGGTGATTATCCTCCGATTATGAAAACGATGATTGCTGCCAAGAGTAAAAATGAAGGATATGCAAGGTCTCGACTCCCAACATTTACACCAGAATGGATAAGTCGCATTAAAGGTAAGTATGTTTTAAAATTTAGGATACAAACCTTATATTTTTTATATTATTAATTACTAAAATTAGGGGAACAGGTTCATCATTAAATCTTTTCATTTTTACAACATACATATTTTTTAATGGAATGTTTCAAGGAGCAAACATATATTCAGTTAATATCAAACTTCTTGTGATCCTGCATGAGCTAGACCTGTGATTGTTTTACTTTAGAGACATATAATACCTGACTAAAATGACTGCTACCTATTTTTCTTTAGTGAAATGCTAGAATATGTTTGTATGTACTATCAAAGAAAATTTTGCATTCAAATGTCCTTTGAATGCAAAAATGCATGCCTACCTGTATAACTGTTCAAGGCGATGTCTACAGGTAAATGGTGAGGCATAATCCCAACCATTTATTTAATTTTCGTTATATTCACTCTAGTTATTTAGAAAATTTTAGTTACCAAATGTATTCAACCAAATTTTGTATCCTTCACTTTTAGTTTTATAACCCTGACTGTTGTGAGAATTACATAAATAGAATGTTAATTCCCATCACCTGCTAGGGTGCTAAAGCATGAACCACCACCACAAAAGTCAAACTAGATTGGTTTTGATAGGTGAAGATAAAATTCAACTCTTTCAAACATGAATGACCATTTTCTTGTAAAAATGAAGCCAATACTGCCAGGAAAAATACTATTAATGGTAATATGAGGGATCTAGAGGGATTAGCAAAACCTGTTCTTTTAGCTATTCATCTCTCACACACCTGTAGCTTGTTATTTGGAATTTGTGGGGGTTTCTAGAAAATTTTGCTCTTTAAATGAAGAGCACAAAGTATTTTTCCAATGTTCTTTATTTTGGTACTACTAGTTTCAATGTTTAGGCATCATCATAGGTACCTGATGGTGATGCCCAAGCGTTGAAACTAAGAGTATCAAAATAAAGAACAGTGGAAAAATACATTGTGTTCTTCATTTAATGAACAAGAACTTCTACAAAGTTGAGCCAGAAACCTTCGAATTAAAATTTGCCTCTCTTCTTTTGCTAACTTATGTTCATTTGGCAGACTCAAAATGTATACTTATGGAAGTCTTCCTGTACAATACCTGGTGAGAATGACCCTAATGGCATATCAAGTATTCCTTTTGTGATTAGATTTAGGATTTGCCTAATTTGAGGTTTTTTTTATTCCTTAAAAAGGTTCATCAGATTTTTTTGGACTTAATCACTATACAACTTTCCTGGTGAACCCGGGAGAGAGTAATTCACCACTATTTAAAGATTCTGAATTTCAAATATCCCAGGATGACTCCTGGCCAACTACTGCTGCTGATTGGCTTAAGGTGAGTACTGCAGTAACCAATCAATTAACAATTACAGATAGAGTTTAGTACACTAGCATCCAGGAGGACTGGCATCATCATGGTACCATTAGTGGAAGTATGTACCAAAAAGTTTCAAATTACTTAAATAGACCAGAGGAATGCTATAAAAAGAATTGATTTTAATCAGGATTTGAACCTATATCAAGTTGCCCTAGTTGTTGTGATTGTCATGAGTGGAATGTGACTACAGTGTATGATGATACTGTTGTAACATTTGTTATGGATTCATTGCCAAGCCTTAGTGATGGATTTTATCTTATTTTTTAAATGCTGAAGGTTTTACAGTCCTCTCTGTGTCATGGAATACGATGGAGTAGGTTGTTTACTCTTTATTTAGTTTTGTCTACGGTTCACATCTTTGGAATATTTGGTTTCTTTTAGGTAAAATTTTGAAAATTGAGCTCATAGCTGATACGTTGAACAATAGAATGACTACATATTTTATTATTAATCCCTAGAATCACCCCTCACATGGTTTATGACCTTGACATGGTAAAAAGAGTTAAGCATTCCAATGAACCCTAGGCCTGTACTGGTGGGACAATAATAATTGCTCCTCATAGGATCATCTATACTAGATAGGTAGGAGCCAGACAAAAGCTAGTCCTCTTTAGTGAGGTGGCTGCAAAGGCACCTGGTCCCAATTGGTCAGCCGTTTAAGGGATGGTATCATATTATATGTAGAACAGTTTACATATCTCGGAAGTGTTTCAGACCAACACAGTCAAAGTAGTAGGGATGTAAGGAGAAGAATTGCGCTAGGCAAGGAGGCTTTCTCAAGGAGGAGGAAGTTTGATGACGGGGACGTTGAGTAGGGAGGTTAAGACAAGACTCATAAAAACTCTGATATGGAGCGTAACTGTGTACGGCGCGGAAACGTGGCAGCTGAAGCAGGAGGATAGACGTAGATTGGAGGCTTTTGAAATGTGGGTGTGGAGAAGAATGGAGAAGGTGAAATGGACCGAAAGGAAAACAAATGAGGAAGTACTATAGATGGTGGTTGAGGAGAGGGGTTTGTTGAGAGAAACCCTATGGAGGCAGGAAAAATGGATGAAAGGCGTATTGAGCGGTAGTGGAATGTTGAAGAAGGTAATAGAGGGGAGAATGTTGGGCAAGCAAGGAAATGGCAGGAACAGGATAGGGATGTTGAGGAAAGAAGTACACAGAGGTGAAGAGGGACCTGATGTACGAGGCGTATTCTTAAAGTAAGTACTGTTTGGTTATATTTAAATATTGGCGCTTCAGAACACAATTTTGCTCCTGCAGCACCATCTACTGATTCATTGAGAAGCTATAGCAGCATTTGTTTTGTTTCAGAAGTCATTTGCTTGTCCGTGCATGCAAACAACAATGTCCGCGACAATCGTTGATCCCGCCAGCTGTGAAGTGCATTCTGTCATACGATTCTTGTATGCAAAAGGATTGTTGGCTGCTGAAATTCATCGGGAATTATGCCTAGTTTATAAACCTACAGTTATGAGTGAAGGAAAGGTTAGACAATGGTGCTGTGATTTTAAAAATGGACGAATAAATGTCCATGACGAAGAGCGAAGTGTTCTTGACCCAGTCCTGAAGAGCCCAGTATTCTGACCGATGAAATTGTTTCGCAAGTGGAACAAAAACTGCGATGTGATCGTCCATTGACAATTAATGGCCTGGCTGAACAATTTCCTCAACTTGGACGCACTACTGTCTACAATATTGTTACGGAAAACCTCGGATACCACACATTGCGTGCAAGGTGTGTACCGAAAATGCTCACCGACCACCACAAAGAGCAAAGAATGTCCAGTGGACGAAAGTTTTTGGGTCGCTGGGAACTCTTTCAACCACCCACCGTACAGTCCTGACCTTACACCCAGCGACTACTTCCTCTTGTTGCACTTGAAACAGTGGTTCGGTGGACAACGTTTCGAAACCGAAGAGGAACTCAAGAATGGCGTTGTCGATTGGTTCAACCCTCAGGCGGCGAGTTTCTATGTAGAGGGGTTAAAGAAGCTGGTGCAGCGGTACGAAAAATGCTTAGAAGTGAACGGCGATTATGTAGATAAGTGAAGTAGATTTATAGCTAACTAAAAGTGCCAATAAAATGTGTTTCATATGAGTATATTTTTTCCTGTGACCAAACAGGTCTTACTTTATGAACACGCCTCGTAGATTAGGTTGCTGGATTGGGTTTTGTTTGGAGTTACAAAATGTTTATTTGATTTTCAAGATGTTTTCTCGGGTTTCCCACCAGGTCAGGTTGCAGTGCACCGACGTTTCGAAGGCTGACTCTGCCATTGTCTTCCAGCCGTCGTGTTTATTTGATAGTTGTGTCCATTCAAAAACCTACCTTAACAGGTAGATTACCCAATAATCATATTACTGAGGAAGGCAATAATTGGAAACCACTTCACTTATTGTCCCCATGCGATTGGTAGAAAGAAATGGATGATGAATTCTGGAAACTACAGATCCTGGCCCACTGAGTCATGTATCACACCAAGCAACAGCGGACGGAAGGCCTCTTGCTATCATCACATGATATTCTTGCACAGTTGAGATGGCAGCATTGGAAAAGAAGACTCAGAAGACTATGTCAAAGATTAGAACAGGACTATAGAATGTTTGGACAATGTTAAGGACAGGGAAATTTGAAAACATGCTAGATTTGTGTGAGGTGAGATGAAAGACAGAAAGATTACTGGACCAATAGTTGCTGAGTATTTTATATTGGAAGGGAAATTAGAAATCAAAATGGATTGACCAAGGCCTTTAATAGTAAATTAAGGAGAAGGGTAATGGGTATAGTCAATTGCAGAAGAGTGACAGAACTTAATTGGTATTGAAAATAGCAGATGAGGTCAATCTAGTATTAAGGGTGTGAAAAAAACTAACATACTACCTTGATCAAAAAGTTCCCGGAATTTATTCAAAAAATTAAAAATACAAGTTTATTCATCTAAATCTATATTGTCCCCTTCAAAGTAATCCCCATCGACTGCAACACACTTATGCCAGCGCTTGATCCAATCCTCGAAACATTTTTTATATTCGGTTTTCGGTATGTCCATCAGTGCTTCCTGCGATTTTTCCATTACTTCCTCTCGGCTGCTAAAACGCGTTCCCCGTAATGGTTTTTTAACTCGATTGAACAGAAAGAAGTCACAGGGAGCCAAATAAGGTGAATTCGGTGGCTGTTGGATGGTATTTGTTGCATTTTTCGTCCAAAAATTACGAATAATGATAGCACTGTGCAACGATTTCTGGTCTCTTTCGGCGAATTGCTTCACGCAAACGTCTCATAACGCCCAAATAATACTCTTTGTTTACTGTCTGGCCTTCTGGCAAAAATTCATGATGCACTACACCGTTGTAATCCATGAAAACCATCAGCATTGCCTTCTTTTTTGACTGAAAACGACGTGGTTATTTTGGTCTCGGCTCATTTGGTGAACGCCATTCATTTGCCTGATGTCTGGATTGCGTGTCGTACTCATAAACCCACGTCTCGTCTCCAGTAATGATCCTTTTGATGAATGTGGGATCGGATTCAGCCTCGCAAATCATGTCTTTTGCGACGTCAACACGGTCTCTTTTTTGCATGAAATTGAGGTCTTTTGGCACCAACTTTGCTGCTACACGACGGAAACCCAAATCATTAACCACAATGTCTTGGGCGGATCCATAGGCAATGTTCAAGTCCTCTGCTATTTCTCTGATGGTTAATTTGCGGTTATTGACCAACATTTCTTTTACTTTATCAATTTTTTCACCGACTTTCGATGTCGATGGTCTGCCACTGCATTCATCATCTTCGATTGACTCACGACCACTTCTGAACCATTCGTGCCACTGGAAAACGAACGTTTTTTTTAGAGAATCGTTGCCGAAACACTTTTCCAACATTTCCAACGTCCGTGCGCCACTAAATCCGTTTTTTACGCAAAATTTAATACAAGTTCGTTGTTGCAAATTTAAATCCATTTCTGCAATTGTAAAAAATCGCCAACACACACAGAGATAGATGTACTCTTGGCTACGTAACTTTTGCAAATGTCAAGTTATGACACTAAGATTTAAAGGGAATATCAACAACAGATGTACCAATTTAACAAAAAAAACAGAACTCAAATCGGAACGATGGGAGCGCCACACGGTGGTTATTCCGGGAACTTTTTGTTCAAGGTAGTATGGTTTGGACCTCTCCATAAAGTCAGGATATAGAAGTAGATTACCTGTTAGATTACATCATGCTTGGACATAGATTTAACAGTGCCATCAGCTCATACAGCTTCCCTTAAGTACATTCAGTTTCTTACCATAATATAGTTGTTATGCATTGCAATTAAAAACTCAAAATGATTACGAGGGGTAGAAGAGGGCAAAAGTGGGATGTTGAAGCTTTTAGCAGGAGTAAAAGGAAAAGAACCAAACAAAGGAAAATTTAATAAATATCTAATTGAGGATAGAGAATCCTGTGGTATTTCATGGATTTTGATATGGTATACAACAGAAGAGAGTGAACAAAGTTGACAAAGATTGGATTAGATGACTTATTCAAAACCTTTGTATGAATGGGATGGCACAACTATTGAAGGGAAGAGAATAGGAATGGGCTGTGATAGGCAGGAAGGAAAACAGTATGTCCATTATCACTGGAACTTTTTGGCATGTATGCCAAGGAAATGATAACTGTGGCATTGACAGGGCTGGAACCTTGAATGTAAGTAGGTAATGAGGTGATTAAGTAATTCAGATTTGCAGATTATCAAGTAAGAGTTAGTCAGACAATCAAAGAATTGCAGTTATTATTGAGTTCTTAACAGGAGCAATTCAAGAAGTGTATATATAGAATGTGGGTCACAGTAGTCCAGGGGGTAGAGTGTTGGACTACTGACCGGAGGGCCCCAGTTCAATTCCTGGGCAAGCCTCTCTGGGCACCTGCAGCTCCACCCAAGCTATGTGATTTTCGGGCACCAGATCTTCTTGGGAAACCATAACCAACACAGGGAAAGGAACTGGTCCCCCTTCTCTGATCTGCGAATTTCACACACCGTATAGGGTTTAGTACTGGGTGAACTCTACCATCACCTACCAAACCGACCTTTGGGTTGATTACTGTGTTTATGGTTTATATGTAGAATAATTATTAACCAGGGAAAACCAAAAATAACAATAAAGATTTTAATAAATTTGCATTAAACCTGATATTTGAGGCATTAGGATGAAAATAGATTAGAGTCTACTGAAATGAGGGCATGGAGAAAAATGAATAAAGTAAGCTGGACAAAGAGGAAGATTAACTAATAAAGTGGTAAAATATGGAAGTAGAGAGGATATTGCCTGGTGAAATCTGAAGAAGGGAGAACATTGGGCATTGTGAATATGGAGAGTTAGTGGGATGCTCAAGACCATGATAGAAAGTAGAATGAATGTTGGGTAGCTATGGAAGAGGTAGGAAGAATAGCCTTTTTACATGACATGTAATGTAGTACAAGTTATGAAGAAGAAGGAAGATGAAATGTGGGTGGTTGAGCTGCTTCAGCTATAACAATAGAATTGAGAAATTGAACTCCTATGACCTAAATTCTTATTGGTTCACTATGATTTAATACGAACATCTATTCAATGCTAGGTGGTGATTAATGGGAATAGTATCCCATAGTAGATATTCTCATCTAGAAGTAAATGTGTAATTGGAAAACAGACACACTGGCCTGTGGACACATCTACTTAAGATTGTGTACAGATAAAATTATTGCATGCCCAAAGCAACCACAGACTACAATTTACCACTCTCTAAATATCCCTCTCATTGAATACTGCAGTAGTTGTAAGCAGACAAGGCACTTTGTGAGGAGTTTTAAGTTAATCTTTCTTTATTTTCCAAAAATTTGCTTAGGTGCCATGCTGAAATGTTTGCTAAAATAAATAAGAGATCAAAAATCACTTTTCTTAAATATGAATGTTCTTATCTGAGAACAGTTATGCAGAGATGATGCCTAAAATTATTGGGAGCATTAAGTCCCAAGGGTAAGGTAGCCAAAGTCCATGGGTTAAAGAACTAATGTTTCTCGTTTTTATTAGGTTGTCCCCTGGGGATTTAGACACCTTCTTAAGTGGATAAAAGAAGCATATGATAATCCTCTTGTTATTGTCACTGAAAATGGTGTTGCTGATAATGGAGGACTAAATGACGTACAAAGGGCTGACTACCACAAGGTAAGTTTTTTCTTTGCTGCATTGTATAAAAATTTGGATTTTATTCTTTTTTGTTGACTAAGAATTGTAAAATGTTAAATCTACTATAAACTGATGATAGAATTGCTCCTAAAATGCAGAGAAAGGGGTTTGATGAACCATAAATTAGAGATTATGTTTTTTAAAAGTAACAATTATTTTAAATATTAAGGAATATGAATGAAATGAGGCCTGTTCTGTGTGGTAATCATAATAATTTCAATTATTTACCAAGTGTTTTAATTTTTTTGTGTATAACATGTGCAATAAAGAGGGAAATTTAAATATGTTACATTTCATGTTATGTCTTACACTTTCTGTCCATAGATTAAAAGAAAAGAGAATATTAAATTCAAGAAATCATTAAGCTCAGCTGAAAAACTGTCATGAAAATATTAATTTATAAATAGATCAGAGAGAATTAGAGTAGAATGGAATAAATTATTAAAGTTAGTGAGAATAAATGGCAATTTTGGGAACTATGGTTATGTGATTTTTTGCAATACAATGATACATTTCAGTGTCCAATGAACAGAGAAGTCACATGTTTCACCATCAACCTACAGCAGCTATTGCAGAAGATATAACAGTTTCATGCCACCTTGATTATAAATCCATTGGTATTATTCCAACTTCACAAATATTTAATCTATGCCTAAACATGATTTTGCACAAGCCAAAAGATGTCATGTCAACCTCTATTTTACAGGAAAGTTAATGAAATTATGTCTTGCACTAAATCAGGTTTAAGGACTTTATGTCCACTTCTCTTTAACAGGAGAGCATATGAGATTATATCTTTTACTAAAGAAGGTTTAAGGTATTATGCTGAAGGGATGGCTAAATTTACATAACATGGCAACTGTTACATTTCAATTTGAATATTAACTTAGTTAACAATTTGAATTATACTAAATCACAAGTTCACTCTTTAAGCTTCTTGATGAACCCTTTTTGGCCCTCGTAGAAAGTATTAAAAACACTACTAGGGTCTGCAAATAATGTGTCCAAATGATGTTTCAGAACATTCGCTCAGTATAAAATTTCCCCGGGGCATATTTTTTCTTTGCATATAAAGTAAACTGTTTTACACTTAGAAAGACTCACTGACCTTCATTAGAATCAAATAAAGTGAGGCCAACTATTTTTCTGAAAATTGATAATTTAACATGGAATTACCATCCTTTTGACATCATGCACAACAGGCTCACATTCCTTTCTCTTAAAGGTAAATGTACCCAAAGATTAATATGCAACTCCATGGATAAGCACATTCAAAATCAGTATCAGGTCAAACAACCTTTTATCTTGAACTAACTTTAAAGTTACCCTGTATACGTATACATAGGTACTTTTTATCCCCAAGAATTAAAATATATGGTAGGTGATAAGCAGTACACTATAAAACAGGACAGCCTGGAACAATACAGAGGCTTGGCTTGATCTGGATCTCTGTAATCCATGTCTTGGGCTGCTTTCCTGAGTTTCTTATGATACAATCTTTGGAGATTGTTCCAGTTAAAATTGTTTCTATGCCAATTTTTTCATTTATGCCATCATCTGACACTTCCCATTTTACACATAGTCAGTGCCACGAACTTGCTAATCAAGCTTTTATTCCTTGTTTCACCAGAAACCAGTGGTTACAATTTATTGTATATCTTTAATGTGTTTCTCTTTTCTGACTAATTTTCCAGAGGTATATAAATGAAATGCTGAAGGCTATTCACCTAGATGGTTGCAACGTACAAGGTTACATGGCCTGGAGTTTGATAGATAACTTTGAGTGGTCCGATGGGTATACGTAAGTGTTATAATATGATTTTGGGAAATAATTAAGACATTTTCTCTTTATGTTTAATGCAAATTATTTGAAGAAAGTTTCTAGGCTATTCTCTATTTAGTGATTTAGAACCAATATATTTTTATTAGTTCCAAATAAGACTAAAAAGTTATCATTATGCTCAGTAGACTTATGGCAAAATCAATATAATTTATTTAAATAGTCCACAGACACTATTAGACATTATCTTTATTGCATATTTTGCATCAGTAGTGATGCATATAGGATATCCCAATCACTTGAAAAATGAAAGGAATGAAAATTCCTTAAACTTTGGGCCAATGCTATTTGTTCTGAATTGTCAGTCATGAAAATTATTTCCAAGTTTAGGTTTTACTGATGAAATGCTAAATATGAGCCAAAACTGAAAGGTAGTCTGCTGTTGCCATTAATGAGGAATTTTGCATGTGGCACTAGTATTACACAGGCTGACAACCATTCATGATTTGTCTTTCATTAATTTGAAAAGTCAAATTAATCCCTTAGATGATGGAAGGCATGATGAAGTGTCAGTATTGTATAAGGAAAACCTATCACTAGATAGATGTTGTATAAGGCTATTATTATTTGGAATCTGAGAGGTGCATATGGAAAGGAACAAGACTAAATGAATGAAATGACTGTAAGATGAATGAATGAATGGATATAATATTTGTGTGTGGCACAAAGTTCATGAAATATAATGCTGTTGAAACTGATGAAATAGTATAGCATTGTGATCAGGACTTGATAATAGGGTACACTTGCCAATCAGGATGTAGGATTTATTCTGACTGGCAAAAATGCATTTAATGAAATATGAATTTGTGTACTCTAAGATTGTTTGGGTTCATAAGTATTCCAAGTGTTTTTATTGTAGATTTTTATGTATCACTGAATGGAAAAACTAAAAGCATGAATTGGAGACAAATGAGAAGAATTTTGAATGAGTATGAGTCTCATACTGACGTTTTTATAAATCAAACTACTTTGCTTTTCCACATAAACTTTTTATTTTTCACGACCCAGGTCATGATCCGATGTCAGATGGGCTTTTTGCAACATTGTATTGACCCTCTTCTTCCAGCCTGCTAATTATCTAATTGGTTTTTATCTAATTTAATTATCCAATTATGGCTAACTTGTCAATATTACCAATCCTCCTTCTCCCCCTCAAACCATAGACTTTTAGCCCCCCTCTTCCTAGCTCAACCAATCCTTTCTTTCCTACCTCCTCTTCCCCTCCGCCCAGAGACATGTATATATACTGTGCTTGACTTGTATTTTTACCTGATGATGTTATGCTATAACAAAACCTGGGTCGTGAAAAATAAATAGTTTATGTGGAAAAGCAAAGTGGTTTGTTTTATAAAAACGTCAGTATGAAAATTTTCCACCAAGTTACGCCAGAAACTTTTTTTTATGAGTCTCATGTAAAAATAATAGTAGGTATTATGTGAAAGGAATAATTTTGTTAGTGTTAGAATTGATGCATCTGAAAAAAATGATTAGTCTATATGGTAAAGGGTGGTTGAATTATGGAATAAACTTAATTTTGTGCATATTTAAAATAATAAAAATTAAGGGCATGCATAATTCCAAAAGCTTCAATGATTGATTTAAAATGTTATGAGAAATTGAGATTAGGGAAAGAAAAAAGGGTAACGAGAGTGTGGAACAGAAAACATTTATATTTCAAAATCTGATCAGGGGAGAAAGTGGGTAGCAAGAAACAATGGAGCCCATTAGCAGTTCAGAGTAAATATTTCAAAACTGTGGGTAAATAATGTGCAAAGGCAGTATGAATGCATACTAAGGGATAAGTTGAACTCAAATCAGGTGGAATGGGAAAAATATTTGAAAAATGAGTGTGAATGTTGCTTGAAGGAATTATAAAGAAATTACTATTGTATGGTCTGAAAAGATATGGTCAGGAGAATAAAAAGGAATGAAGTGGAATGAAGAAGTGAAAAATTCCTTGGAAAGAGTATATGCACTGGAGCAGCTGAAGGAAGAAACTCAAAAGATAAATATATGATTTTTTATAGAGTTCAAAAGACTGAACACAAAAATTCTGTGACTGAAAATGTAAGGGGCATGATATGGAACATTAGATATAGGGACAAAATATAGGTGCAATGTGGTGTTTTGCATTGCTGAATATGTGAATAATCTGTTTTGACTTCTGCAAGTACTGGAAAAATGTATCCATGCACAGAAGAGTTTGCACATTTATGACTTTGAAGAAGACATAAAGCAGGGTTATGGAAGGAATGTTGTTTAAAATTTTGATTGAATATGGATTTATTAAGCAGGTTGAAGTGCTGTAATTATATTGTCCTGTAGATTGGAATTTCAGTATTGCTGGCTATGAACCCCCAGGATCTGTAGGAGGCACGAAAATCCTCAGTGACGTAATAGAGAGAATTAAATTTAGGGTAAATGTGTGTGAAGTGAATGTAGTTTTGTTTATAAGGATATCATTTTGCAAATGTAATCAGTGAATATGTGTTGTGTTGCAATTGTTGAAAATTGAATGTGTGAATTATTTTGTATATTCTGACTGGAAAAACCTTTGCTAAAGATAGATGGCAGGAAAGATAAAGAGATCAAACAGCATTCAAATGCTCACAGAAAGTTGTTGGTAGCAAGTGAGGTACATCAAAAAATGAATGTTTGCCTAAGGCAGCAAAAATGGAAACATATAGAAATATACTCTTTCCCACATGCGAGGGTAGTCCCAGAAGTACCCGACCCAAAGATAGATAACACAAAAGTTTCGGAAAAATTTTCCTTTCAGCTCTATACACTTTTCCCAACAATGTTTAAAAAGTTTGATACCCTTTTTAAGATAAGCACTGTCTTGCTCCTCAAAATAGCCATTAACTGCCGACATCACTTCTTCAAGGTTGGAAAATCTTTGACCACCGAGCTATTCTTTCAAGTTAGTGAACAGAAAATAATCCAAGGGGGCTAAATCTGGCAAATGGGGTACATGAGGTAGCAATTCAAACTTTAATTCATGAATTTTAGCCATTGCAATAACAGATTTGTGAGCTGGTACATAGTCTTGATGGAACAACACTTTCTTCTTAGCCAAATGCGGTCACTCTTGCTTGATTTCTTCGCTCAAACGTTGCAATAAGTTTGCATAATACTCGCCGTTGATAGTCTTTCCTTTTTCAAGAGAGTCAATGAAAATTATCCCACACACATCCCAAAAAACCGATGCCATGACCTTGCCTGCAGATGAAACAGTCTTCGCCTTCTTTGGAGCCAGTTCTCCCTTTTAAATCTATTGTTTTGATTGTTCTTTTGTTTTGGGTGTGAAGTAATGGACCCATGTTTCATCCACGGTTATGAAACAGCGCTGAACTTCGGCTTTGTTTTCTGTGAAACTTTACTAAACACTTAATTGAAACATAATTCGTTGTCTCGGGCGTGACTTCATGGAATCGACTTAACATAATAAAAAGAGAAACTTTATAATTCCACATAGATTTATTAGACGGATGACCTAGGTTTCGACGTGGCACGTCATCATCAGGCCATCATCAGACCTGATGATGACGTGCCACGTCGAAACCTAGGTCGTCCGTCTAATAAATCTATGTGGAATTATAAAGTTTCTCTTTTCATTATAATTGAAACATATTCACGACACTGGTGTTGCCCGAGTATGAGCAAACCGTGGCACCCATCTTGCACACAGCTCTCATGACTAAATTTTCAGTTAATATGCAATATACTGCACTTTTTGAAATGCCTACTATGTCTACTAGCTCGCACCTTTTCAATCGATGATGATCCAGTATCACTTTGTGGTATTTCTTCAGCGTTTCTGGAGTCATCACCTCATTTGGTCAACCAATTCGATGCTCGTCTTGGCAGCTCATGCAGCCTTTTACTGTTGTAAACAAAGGAGCAGATTCACCCAGAGTAGAATCCAGTTCAGCGTTTATATTGGTTGGGCTGAGGCCTTTCAAATAAAAGTATTGTATCATTACGATGCAAGAATTTCAGAGTGTAAAAATCATTCGCCTTGACCGCAATTGGAACCCGGATCCTTCGATGTCTGGTCGAGTGCTTTAGCCAGTTAAGCTACCGAGGCATCCTCTTAAACTCTGAATTTTGTGGGCTTTTAAAGGAGCAAGATGTTGTGACGAAATACCATGCATAAAATGTCACAGGCATTCGTAATCTTGCGCGACATGCCACAGTCCACGAGGTTAAAGCCAATTTGAAACACTTAGGCTGTGTATACCTTAGACAAATTTCAAAGAAACTGCGGGAGATGCCACAACAGTAACTTTTAACGGAGTCATCTGCTACGTGTATCATTACAATGCAACAATTTCAGAGTGTAAAAGTCAAGGCGAATGATTTTAACACTCTGAAATTGTTGCATTGTAATGCTACACGTAGCGGATGACTCCGTTAAAAGTTACTGTTGCGGCATCTCCCGCAGTTTCTTGAAATTAGCATTGTATCACATAACATTGACCAATTTTCTCCATTTTCACAAATTCACTAAAAATGTTCATTATTGATGGCTGCCAAACAAATACTAAGCAGCACGGCATCTTCAAGCTTGAAACATATGCTTTATAGATTGCATACTTTCTAATAAGGTGATATTTTTTAAGCAAATACCACCATCTCTAGGTCAGGCTGGGTGCTTATGGGACCACTCTCATAATTGTATGGAAATGCAACTTGGGTATGCCATGATAAGCATAAATGCCATGTAAATGGGGTGGGTTTGAGGCACTTGAGAGGAGGTGCAGGAAAAGTATGAGAGGCACAGTGAGAAATGAGTGTGTTAGTGTGTTATGGAAGAATATTAATATGATGTAAGGTCATTTATTCAAGGTATTCTATCTAATGAGGTACAGTTTGGGTGGTTCCTAAAGATTATTATTTTAATATCAGAAGGGTTTACTCATATCTGCCCTACATTATTGCCTTCTTCATTTCTTTGTAATTTCAACCTTCCTTCATCTAGTCTAAAAAAGGCTTTTCTATTCCTTCTTCCTCCCCACTCACCCAGCATTATTTCTTCTATTAAAACTATGAACATATGAACCCATCATCACACCGAACAGAATATATGAGAGAAGAACGAATGGGATGAGGGGAAGGGATAAACTGCAATAATCGTGCATGAATGTGTTTGCATAAACTCTTAAAGAAGAGGAATAAGTCTCAGGGGCAAAAGGGTACACTGGAAATAATATGTGAATGTGAAAGAAGTATGAACCAACTGGGAATTATGGAAGAAAACATAAAATAGGAATAACTTTCTGGAGATAATTCAAAACTAGTATGAATGGGATGTATGTTTTAAGTACCTTTTCATAGTTTTCATTGTTGAGCAAAGACATGAATCTCCATAGCCGCTGAATTTGCATTTTTTAAAGTTGTGATTAGTTTAAACTTCTTATGCATGCATGTATATGTTATAATTAAGGATAAGGTGATGGTCTGTCTATTGTTTATTGATGTGCACTGGTGTTTTTCTCTTTTTAATAAAATATGTTTTAGAGTTATTTTCTGGTTCGAATTGCTCCAGATAAAAAACCTATATAAGCTTTGCCTACTTGATAATACCTACTAGAAAATAAATGTTCATATCTGCCGTCTCCCGAAATGCAGTCAAACTCAAAACGGACCTTTTTCCACATATTTATTCTCTCCCATATTAGGATCCATGTTAATTATGCCTTGGCTTCCTGAAAATACTAATTTTTACTTTCAAGATAGTACTTTACTTTATTGTAATAACATTTTGGCCAAAGAGAGAGACTATATTCGAGCCAGAGGATACTCTTCCAAGTAACAGATGCTAAATGTATGGAGTCTTAAAGTTCATCCCTATCTTTCATATCAAGAAAGTTATGCATGCAAATATAGCCAAAATATAAGATTATAATTAGACAAAGCAAACAAAAGAAAGACTAATTCCATCATAATCAATATAATGACTTTTTATATTGTTTGTGAGGTGAAATTTTTGTATGTTACTGATGTATTTTTATTGATACACTCACAACGAAATAAAGTTGGACATATTTTGAGATATCTAATCACATATTGATAGAAAAATTTTGTGTTACTCTTGCAATCCCTATCTATAACTGCATAAGGGGCAATCTGCCATAAATATACATGGTATGCTCATGTTAGAGATAATTGTAATTGTAATTTATTCATTCACCATAAGCATAGAATTATGCATGGCTTTGTCAAAACACGACATGTATCTGTACTTGACTTGTTAAAACTCCATTCATGACAGCTTGTTGAGCTGACTTCCTTCTTAGCTGTAAGGCTTAGGGGAAGTTATGATTACATTAGAAGTTATTAAAAAATGTCCTTTTTTCCTATTTAAATTCAGTTTACCAAATTTTTTGAGATTTACTTGAGAGTAAATAAAGTTTTGTTGATAATACAGGCCAAATCCCCCATTCTGTGTGTTGAACATAATTAAAGCAATTGTCGCAAGGACATTGGCCGCCGACGCGCATCATCCTGCCGCGCGGCTGCAAGCTATTAGTTGCAAAGACATAGGCCCGAGTGACCACCCATCCTGCACGGAATGGTGTCCAGATGCTGCACAGGACATGAACCGGATGTGACCCTGCCAGTGCGGGCCACGAGTCCCTGACCCTCAGTAACCCCTGCAGGGCAAGGGTCCAGGCGTGGCTCGCGGCGAGGTCACTCCTTGAGGAAGATTAATGGCGTCCCCTACTGGACAAGACTGTATATAAGGGCCTCATGCCTAAGGGTCTTGTGCTTTGCGTCGGATAGGATCGTTGGTTCGGACGTGCTCCCAGTGCGACCAGCCGGTGACCATCACGACCGAGCACGGGGCCACGGGTTACTGATCGGCTTCGCTCCCGACTTAACCCGTGGGTGTCCACTAGGTTTAGTTGTAATTAGTTCTCGATGGTTTGGTTGTGATTTGTTCTCGATGGTTTGTTTGGAATTGGTTCTCGATGTATGTCTCTAGACAATAAATGTATTTAAAGTAAGGTTGCCTTTGTGCATTATCGACCCCACCTTCTCCCACCTATGTCCGCCGTGACACAATATAGGAAATACTTAGATGTAGCAATGCTTATTATTGTGACATTTATTTAAGGTCATATGGATTAAATGAATTTAGTTTTTCTATTTCTGTGAATGTGGGAGATCATTGTATATGTTGAAATTTATGCCAATCAATAGGAGAGAAGATTTCCATTTGAAAATTTTAAAAATCTTTAGTTTAATACCAAAACTACTTTAATCTTTAATCCTGAAAATACAAAATCAGTATTTCTGCACAAAGTTAATCTATACTACTTTTCAATATATATTTTCAAATTTAATAAATGCCTTTATTTAGTGTCTTTCTTCATTTTACATCATGATTTATGACCTGCATATTTCACGTTTGACATTCCTTTAAATTCCGGGTCCTAGTTATTATATTTTTGAAGGTTTCCATCTGAAATTTGGCAGTCCATGATACAGGATATAATCAAAATTATTTAGTCTTCAGAATTTAGGGACACGTGATGCCCTTAAATGAAGCACCATATGTAGTGGGAAACATGCTTGAAAAGATTTAAAGTTACTCCTGGATTAGGGATGTCTTTATATGCAGTAATTCATGGTATGGTTGCCCATACCTAACCTATCAATTAGTATAAGCTGGACAAAAGGGGACCGATACAGTGGGAGATAGTCTATCTCCTAAGTGAGGTGGTTCCCCCAGTGAGCAGGAAATTTAAGCAATGGTGCGTTATCAAATTTATCATTAAGGAAGGCAACAGGAAACCAGCTAATTTATATTTCCATGATACTGTAATGGAAAATAAATGAGAAAATACGAATATGGGTGAACCTAAGACTCAGTCTAATTGGGCTGTTTCCAGAGTCATTATCTCATGCATTACTGTCACACCACTATCAAGAGCACCAGTCAAGAATATGCAGATGAAGACCAAAACTATAACCATAAGGAATGGAATTCTAGCATTAACGTTGAGGATGGAAGTTACATGTAGGAAACATCAAATCTCTGATGGAGAAAGCAAAAACATCAAGATGTCCGGATTTTAATTGTTATTCATTACTGTCCAGTAAGTCAATATACACCGTCAAAGATAGAACCATGGGGATAGAAACTAAGTTGGGAAATGGTATAGTGATTGAGGCGAAGATCCATATTTTAAAATTTTCTAATCAGATTCTAAACGCTCAGGAGAAAAATTCCAGAGAGAAACAAGTGTGCCGTAGTGAAGATCGGGTCCAAGTTGGGAAGGGAATCTATAAAATTGATCCCACACTCAAATAGAAAATTAGGAGGGAAAGGGGTGAATCGATTCTGGGGAAGTGATGGAACTTTGGAATGAAAAGCACATCCAATAAATTTTATTTCAACCAAGGTGTTACATGTATTATAATAGAGGGATAAGTAGACAGTTGACTCCATCAACTAGATGAGGCAACTGGGAACGTTGCCGGAAGAAAATATATAACGAGTGTTTGGGAATTGGAATACAGCAATGGGTAAAAGGAGATATGGGGGTGTGTAGGGAAGTATCTCTGATTTGGGAACAAGGAATGGCCGTTGGGAGAAAATAATAGTTTTGCAGGTGAACGGGTTCATCAAATAACCAACTCCTAATTCAATCACAATATGAGATGAGTTAAGCATGGAAAATCCTATTAGTGTCAGCTAATTACTAATTAAGTTACATAGTGTTTCTTGGTTTAGTTTAAGGAAGTGTCAAAGAATTGCATAGTTTTCCGGGGAGCAACTGCTAATCCAGTACATAACTTGGGTAATAGAATTTGAACAAGTGTTTCAGGGTCAACATTTCGAAACCTTGTACCTCTGGATGTTATACGTTAATGTAAGTACATAACTGAAATCAGAAGAAATAAAGGCTAAGTGAAGACATTGCATGTAACAACAAACGGAAGGCTATAGCAAAGATATGATACCTGGATGGGAAGAGATAAAATACATTAGGCTAGTTATTTTAGATAAATATAGAGAATGTGACTTCGAGAGGGTAGTATCGGTATAAAAAAAACTTTGTCGGGAGATAAAAAAGCTGAGGGAAATTAGGGCGAACAAATCAGTTGGAAAAGATAAAATTCTGAAAGAATGACGGAAGCATTTAGGGAAAAAGGAAGTATGTTGTAGTTCTTCCTTAGCATTTATAAGAGACTTTGCTGAGAATACTTTCCGAGCCAAATTTAAATACGCAGGCAGTGAAAGTTGAGTCAATAATTACTTATACAAGGGGAGAGAACAGAAACAACGATTACTTCGTTGAATGCCATTTACATTTATATCATAATTGAGCGTACGATGTATCACTCTCACATAAACAATTTAAACGGATATTGCTGAACGTGCTAATGTGCACGCGCAGACATACCACCAAATATTTACCAAAAGTTATTAATCCAGGTATGCTTCTTTCCACATTCACCAATTTTTTGATGCTTTGCGAACTCTTATTCATTGTGCCGTTACTAATAATAGTTAAAGGTGTTGATTTTTGGGCTGGCACGCTAGTATTGTACCGCTGGTACATACTGAAGTCATTCAGGTTGGTAGAACACGTGGTTTTTTCAGCGTTATTGGCGATGTCTATTTCTGTGGGTCACGACAATGAGCAAATAATTTGCAAACGCCAACCAAAAAAGTGGTTTCGAAAGCTCAAAACTTTTTCTACTCACCATAGGCCTTTACGAGCCCACAAAGATCATGGGTAATATCAGCGAAACGTAAAAGGGAGCTGTGTCAGGGGGACTGTGTCAACAATCCCTGTTTAATCAATTCGACATAATTGGTGTCTTCGTATTTTACGGGAATTAGATTAAATTATTCAGTGAAAATGTTGTGCCAAAACCGTCAATCAAGGTGTTTGATTCGACATTCAAAGCGATGGATGCTGCTTTTAAGACGGAGAATGATGGAAGGCGAAATACGTCCGATTAATTCTCCGTCACCAATCGGACGGCTCTTACGATTCCATTCGCCAGGCAGTCATTCATTTTCAATGAAGTGCAATCTTACTTATCCCAGCTCGTTTATTGATAAAAATACTGATAAGATGGAGAAATCACGCGGAACTACGGGGGATGTCAAGAAAGTAACTTACGTTTCGACCTAGCGTGGCGGTGGTTAGGGCTAGAGTCGCCATCTTGGGGTCTAAACGTCCCTACTCTCAGTGCACATCCTGCTGTGGTAGAGTGCAGACTGAGGTTCCTCTACTTTGCTCACTGTGAACTGTTAAAATGTGCGCTGAAATAGAAAATCCCGCGAGTTGTCAGCGAGCAAACATAACACGGAGCAAACATGCGCCCCAGTCAACTGACAGGGCGACTTAAACATACTATATAATGTTACCTTACCACAAAACGCATTTTGCTGTCTTTTCATAGGAAAATTCTAGAAATTGAAGGCGATGTTTTTGCCAGCATATCAAAAACATATTTGTGTACACCAAATTTACATAAACGAATCTTAGTGATATATTATCCATTCCAAATTAATAAGAGTTGAACTAGCTATTGTTTTCTTGCCAACAATTGAACTACCTACCAGGAACAATCAGATATTTCGTATTTCTATCCTCGAGTATTCTGATGTGCAAAGGTTTATGGAAGTCTTATTATTTAAAGAAAAATACCATTAGGGAAACGGAAGCCAAGCCTAGGCTATAGGTCAAATTACAAGTATTTGATAAAAAATCTTAAACGCATGGTAAACACTAGTAAAACACATCCTGTGATATGTATAATAGTGATAAATAGCAGCTTTATTTCCCTTCAGAGATTCTGAATGAGCAATCTATGTAATTTGACTCGTACAACTCTCTTGTAATAAATGGTGTGTGCTGATCAAACGTTGCTTTCGGTTTGAAGCTCTTTGATTACGGTAATTCTCTTTATCAATGGTATACATGACGAGACCGCCCACGCTCTCTGGGTCTCGAGGAGGAGGGAGTAAAAGGAATTAGAAAGGGAAAAGAATCCAATGAAAAGGCGATACGATGTTTGGAAGAGAGGTCATTGGGGTCAGAGAGGTCCTACTCGGGAGACATCCCTTCCTTGTCTTGTAATGAATACCTGAATAATATTGAATCAAGGAGGGGTAGAGGACCTAGAGTTTCTATTCATTCCACTAAACAACGGTATATACGATTGTGTACAATTTGAACGTTAGTAAAGAAACCTACATCTATCTGAGGTGGGATTTTTCAATAATATTAAGATAATTTATTTCCCCCGAAAAGGCTTGGAATTAAGAATGAGCCAAACCTTAATTCTGAATATTGGGACATTAGATTACGTGCAAGTCATCATTATTACAATCTGAAAAGGTCAGTCCGGTTGGTGGAAGTGACCAATCAAACGTAGGTCTCAAGCATGGAATTAATGCTATTACTTTTTTATTTCATTTTGGAGAATATACACAGAGAACATAGGACAAAGATTTTTTTGATATAACCTAAAACTAACTCCTCATGCTGTCATTATGTGAAAGTATGACCTTTACAATCAAGAGGTCTTTGCGGTGGAGCGGCTACCGAATGCTCACTCTGTCGGTGAACCCTTCATTTGTGCGGCTCGGTGAATTTGGACGTCTATTCGCGTGAAGTGCGTCCCGGCTATTGTTTGCTTATGTCTCCCTCTGATCTGCAACCAAAGGGCGCGCGTTGCTCGGTTTTGTAAGGTGTACTTGACCGAAATAGGATCGATTTCACATCTTAATTGTAAGTTTAGCGTTGCTCATGCGGGCTGGATGAAATCCCACAGCCCGCATTTCCATATCAGTTTGTGCCCACTTAGCTGGAAATGGCTCTAGAGCCCCCAGCGGGAAACTTGGACAAACCAACGGAATGAATTATAAAAGGAAAATTTGTTTCAGAATGAATTACAAAGCAACCTTCAGGCCCTTCAGCTAGGCCCTCACCTTCCCTTGGCAGGCAACAAGAATCCCTCAGGATCGAAGGTCTAATTATGTACTCTCCCATTCTCGTGAAGAAAAGCCAAGGGCATCTCCCTAAAAGCTTCGCGGACGAGACGGGAATATGACAGCAAATGTCACTCGGAATGAACTCATCCGTCTTTGTTTATCGAGTTTCCCAGTATCAACAAGGACCGGCCCTAAGTAAACATTAAAACCTCAATCCATTTATCGACGTACACATTTGTTATTAAGGCAGCTCAAAATGTTCGCTCTTTCTGGGAAAAAGTAGGTTTAATGAAAATTCTGTATCCTTTACGTCGTCTTATTGCGGTCAATGGCCTCGAGAGTTATTTACCCTAAATCAGGCCCACTTGTTCTTCGCCTCTGAAATATTTCCTTTATCTACCTCCCCTCTTCTTCTTTGAGATGAGCGGGTAACTGGGGGAAAACTTAATATTTGATGCCTCTCAATAGATATTATTGTGCGTTTGTAATTGATAGCTCGTTTCTTGAAAATAACGTGTTTTTATTATTTTAAAATGTAATCAGCATTAATATAATATTTTCTATCTCTCCACATTGCTCCGACGTAACATCATGGATGCAGGCTTAAGTTCGGACTTTATTCGGTCGATTTTGATGATCCAGAGCGACCGAGGGTTGCCAAGGAATCTTCCAAGGTTTACAAAGAAATTATAAGGAACAGAGGGTTCCCTGCTCCTCAGCATTGGGATTTACGGCGATGATCCCTTGGTGATCCTTTATAAGGATACGTCAACTCTTTGATGTCACAAATAGAAAACTTGAATGATTTTTTTATTTCTGATATGATTCTCTATTTTTTAGTTCCTTTCGACTGTAATATGCTATTATTTTGGCCTTGAGCTTAATTTTTAGGGAGTAAAACCAGCTTACTTTCTCTTGTTCCATGTTTAAATTATGTCAAACTCATTGTGGTAATAATTAGTCTGCATCGGGAACCATGCGGAATTTTCTTTCCAATTCTGATGATGTTGTTATTCTAAACTCGTACAAACAAAAATTTTGTAATGATATAGCAACATATATTGTAAAGTTTTGCAATTATAAAGCTAGGTATTCAGTGTCCTCATTATATTTTTTGTAAATTTTTATATCTGACTGAAATATAAATAAACAAGTACTGAGTTTTTCGACTGTTATTTATTAATGAACCTGGGTCCGTCAAAGACTCATCTTCGCCAGCACCCCAGAATATGCATTCCAGTATCGGGCATAACTTAACGACCACGATTAATAATTTTTCATTGTTTTTGATTCCATACAAAATTGTTCCCCTTTTCTGTTGTGCAAGTATTCCTTCAATTAGGAGAGCATTTCTAGTATTTTTTTAATAGTTCATCGCCTTAATTTATCGTCATCTCAATGGATGATTATACCGATTCCTCCTATTTCGTCTTTAATGGTAAACATTCTTGCGACTTATAATTACATCCTTTGACCTATACCAGGTGAAAATCTAACGGGAGGGTGCTTACTATCTACCTCTATTTGTGTATCCTCTACGTCAGTGATAGTGGAATGCGCTCGTACAAAAGGGTACGAAAACGGCATGGAAATAGTACATGGTAAACATTTGGCAGTCTCCCTTCTACCTTAGCCTTCCCACTGAGGGAAATTCTGAATAAATAATGGTTTCCAAATTATTCTATTCCCGGAACCGATTTTTTTTACAAGAACATATGGGTATTCCGGAATTATACACGAACACATTCATGAATTTGCCCAGGTCGGCGCCTTTGTTAACTCATAATTATCACGGAAATAATTCTAAACATCAATGTCCAGAAATATAAAAACCAAGAATGTGACATTACATTTTTTCGGGAAAAATGATAATCGAAAATGAGTACAACAACTTGACCTATTTTGTACGGCTAAGATTTAGAAAGAAAACTAACAATATTTTTTCACTGGATGATAATGCTCTTATCTTTTGATCAAGTTCATAAATTTTCCATAGTGCATCGTATTTTGTAAATAGTCGATCATATTTCAGGTTATATAGATTTTATTTTACTTTTCAAGACATACCTTATTTTTCCAACTATGGTAATTCAAACGCGATCAATACACTTAGCTAATTTTAAATATCAATAGGAAAAAGGCCAAAATGGGACTATTATTGATTCTTATTCAAGTTACAATACATGTCAAATTGATAAGCAGTGATGGATATCACAAGAACAATACGATACTCGTATACTGGGGGGATCAGAATGGATTCCCTGATTTGACGGGTAAATTGTATAAAACCAACCATAATAATTAAAAAGTTTTTTATTTCTGAAAACTCTATCCAATACCATTTTTTAAATTAAATTTTGAAAACTATTTCTTCCAGGTGACGACCTTGGTGAGTGATGCACATGTTGAGTCATTCAAACAAGTTTTCGAAAACTCTTCTCAGCATATCTTGCGTTATTCCAGCGATGGCATCTGTAATTGCCTCCTTAAGAGCTTTCAAGGTCCTTGGTCGAACTTTGTAAACCCAACTTGGTCAGCTTTGAGATATACCCAAAGAAAAAATCGCATGAGCTCAAATCCAGGGAGTGAGGGGGCCGTAGAACTCAAATTCGTTAGGAGATCAGGCGGCCGGGAAATTGTTCTCGCAGGATTTGGCGTAAGCGACGGGCGGTATGAGCCGTGGCATCATCCTGTTGAAACCAAAAGGCTTCTTTGTCATATTCCTCACCTTACTCTTCCATTTTGGGGAGCAAAAAGTTCTCCAGCATCCCACAATAGCGCACAGAGTAACAGTTGAACCTCGAGATTCAAAAAAGTAAGGCCAAATAATACCTATGTAGGACACAGCGCACAAAACTGTCACTTTGGGGTTAAGAAGAGGTCTTGTGTGAAGTTGGCCGAGGGTTGTCAATCGCCCAGTAACGAAAATTTTGCTTATTTACTGAACCGAAAAGGTGAACATGCGCTTCATCACTAGACCACGCCGCCCTCTGCGACCATACCATCATTGTTCTTAGAGAACAATTTTACGACAAAGCCTCGATGCTCATCAGATCACTGCATGATGAATATTAAAAAATGGCGTTATTATCCCCAGCTAACGCCACAACTCTTACTCCGCCAATACACCTGTGTACTCTTCAGGAATGTTTTGAATCTAGAGAGTCCATTCTGCTCCACCCTATATTCTATGGAATAATGAAATTATATTATAATAATTTAGGAAAATAATCCATGAACAAAACTCATACACATACATTTTACATAACAACAAAAAAAAAGAAAGTTTTTCATCTATTGTATGATTTATCAGAAGAAGAAACAACTTACTTAAAAGAAGGTATATCACAAAACGAATTTATAATGATGCCGGTGGAGAGCAAGTGCATGATTGCCCCCAGTATCCTCTTTACCTCCAGATCCACTACAAATAAGATAAAATGTATTCATCTTTCCACTTAAATGCACCATTGTTCATGACTTAATATTAGGAGACTTATTTACTTCTTATAAATTCTTCGAAAAGAAAGAACTAGAAGAGACATCTCTTCTAGTTAGAAAGTGACCAAAGGCCTTTCTTTGAATATTGATTACTAACGCATGGAAGGCCGACTTTCGCACATCAATTAGGGGCTGAGTGTTAAATCGACTGTCGATAGAAACTTAATATTCTATTCAGCAATTCCATGGAGAGCAATATTAGGTAATCATTTTCGAAATTGATAACGCTAGACGAATCAGAGCCAAACTAAGAATCAGCATCGAAACAAATATGAATTATCAGTTTTATTTAGTATCAGAGTAAGAGTCTTTGCATAAAAGTTATAAATTCAATAAACAAAATATGTCAATATTAAGTAAGAAGTATAAAAGTAAAAGAAATCCAAAGGAGGGGGAAGGGCGGAATCGGCACATTTTAATTAGATATGGATTGTTGAACACTGTGATAAGGGAAGATGGAGTTAGACAGGTTTCGTAGGGTGAGGAGATGGCGTGTTGGACGAATTGGAGGTAGAAAGTAGGCTGGATTGAAGATAAAATTAATGCAGTTAGGGTGGCAGGTTATATCTCTTTAGAAAAAGGTAAGAAAGTAGCCATATTCAGCCTATGTCCATCCAAAACCTAACTTTAAAGGGAGTATACCAATTTTAATTGGATATGTCAACCCACATCTAATTAAAATTTGCCGAATTTTCCCAAAACCGGGACCTAGCTCAACGAACTTCTCATACCCCGAAACCAAGAGGTACGAAGTTTCATGGAAAATATTATGGTTATTTACGAGAAATTATGTATGCATATACTTTGGGTACATGATATGAATCCTGGCTGGCCTGGTCGGTAAGAACTGAAGGACTAATGAATGGCTACATCGAGTGAACTATCCCATTTAATGGGATGACTACTTGCCCATTTATTTCAAAACCATGATGGAGGCCTCGGAGTTTCAGCACAGAAGCGAGAAAACATGCCTTTTGTGGGGCCATAAAGCGGTTTATTAATATTTGCATGCGCCAAAGAAGTTTTAAAACAGAATATCAACGAAACAGGTCCATTTTGCAGATTGAATGCTGCTGACAAATAAACTGTTTAAAATGTAAATGCCACGAATTCCTTATTATTTTCGTACCACCAGTTTTTCCTGTTAGGGATCACCAGGTTATTTTCGATTTAAAAGTTAAAGCTAGATGAAGATAGAGTAAACATGTACGAGTACATGCCGTGAGTCAGGGAGAGTGGTTTTTGGGTTGGAGGCGGAACACTGTGGTATAACGTGTGGCGTGATATGAGGTAGAGATGAGGGGTTACGAGAGCGGGGGGAGGAAGAGGGAGGCTGATGTTTAGTGGGATTTGAGGAGGGAGAGAGTGGGAGAGGAAGAGATATTCGTCCACGAATTAAAATAATGTTTTCAAAGAGAATTTCCAACAGCTCCATAACGCCCCGCACCATGACGTTACAAGTCCTTCTTTTCTAAGTGAAAGGCATTGTGCGAAAATCACTCAGCTTCCGTTATCGCAGTTATGTACGACACACCTAAAAATGCCATCACCGTCAGTGCAATGTACCCGGATGTAAGGGTATACGCCAAAATAATAAGTAATAAGCGGAATTTACGTAGTTTATTTCACTTGCATGGGGCATACAAGGGGGATGTACATGAGTGAATTCGAGACGAATATCAATGTGATTGATATTTTTTTATTGTCTGTTTTATTGATAAAATTTACTAATTGCTGGATAAAATAAATAAAGACATTGAGTTTCGGAAAATGTCAGATGTAATCAAAGAGCCTAAGCAATGTTTTCATGAATCCCTACTAGGAGAAAACTCTTGCGAATATCCCACTGCCATAAGAAGCTCGATGGTTGATTCAATATAAGCCATAAAATAATAAAATTTACCTGGACAATTTTTTTATTTCCGAAAATGTCGAAAAAATGATTTGAAGTGCGTACATCAATTTCAGTGGCGGAGCCAAGGGCATAGAGGCCATGCCCTCCCACCTGCGTATATTTATGACATCAATGAAATATAAGATTTTACTTATATGTCCGATATCTTTTGAAAATCTTTGTACCTACTGTATTATGCGTGGTAGTCGCTAAATTAGTACGACTAGTTTCAAATTTAACCGTTAATGATTTTCAGCTTTTTTTGAAGAGAAAATGGATCTATAAATTATTTTTTTCCGTATGTGAAAATGGTCCTATCATTAGAAAAAATTGTAGATACTCAAGACATTAACAGACGGCAGGTTCCACACACACATATTCTAAACATGGGACATTTCATGCAATATAGGATTTTTTTCAATGTAATTACTTCATTTCACTTAGAGCCTGGAAAATAATGTACTTTATGCATGAGGGGCGACTATTGTGCCTGTAATAAGTGTGAAATCATTCTAAACGAGGAGTGCGTCCATAGCTTTGTTATCGGTTACGTGTGCTGGAGGAAAATAGTATGCTCAGATATGGAATTGAGGGGGGAAGGGAAGTCGAAATGATTTACGGTGAAGCTTTGTTGGCCTTTTTCCTCCTCCACCCTAGATTTAAACATCCACCCAAGCTTGCTTCTACCCTTTGAGTATTGCATAAAGACGTGAAAAAGTAAATACATACCAACAATGGATATTTATTAAGGTCATGATAAATGAAATATCATGGAAACATCACAGGGAAATGGGAAATCTATGTCCGCATTTAACTACAACCTTTGACATTTCAGGTATCCACAGAGCCCCAACGCAAGCGTCTCGCACACAAATCTTAGTTAATCTTAGTAAAATTTTGCTTCATCAGGAACTTCACTTCTTATACAGCGACTGTGGTTCATTTTATCATCAATACCTGTTTCCAGCGGTAAGCGAAGAGCGATATAAAATATTGACTACTAAATACTTGAGTATACGAATTCCTCTATGACACTATGAAATACGTGAATTTACACTATTAAAAACGGACTTGGTATGGATAGTTTTAGTAGCTGACATCCGACTGAGGTATATAATTTGACCATCCAGGTGCAATTAGAACGAATATTACTCTCCTTTTTATCTCCCTCTGATCGGAAATTACTGAAGAAAACAAACGAAGAGATGCGAAGATTGGAATGCTCAAAGCACTCACCACAGGCAGTTAATCAAAATCACTTCCCAATTTACATCAATAGACCTTCTCCATCTGCGTAAGAGCGGAACCGAGTGAAGTGTGGGGGATTTATGACATCTGTTATCGCAGCGCAGAAGGAGAGGTTGTTATCACCACGCTTCGAACCGCGCATTCGAGAAACCATGCGTGGAATATTGCATGGAAGCGTGAATTTGTCGTTCTTTCCCATTGCTTTCCTAATCGTCGAAACAGCAGATATGTAACGTATGCCCATCATCCCAAAAATCTTGTTTTGATCAATTTCGACTGAAAAATAAAAGTTTTATTCAGGGCAGCGAGTGGAAATATATATTTTAAGAGCGAGAAAATTCTGAATGCGGAAACCTTCCAGGTGTCCGAAAATAATTGTTGTTGGTTATATGTTTGCTTTATAAATTTGATTTGATCATTGATAATACCAGCTACAATTAATCGTTTTTCATTGGGCACTCTAATTTCCTCAACCCTGGAACAATAATGATGCACAGAGAGCATGCCCAAAATTAGTCAGCTCCCATTCTGTAAAACACTGACTTACAATTTTTACACTTGATTCTTTTTAAGTTTGAAAATTCTCCATGGGAAAAGCTTTCTGTCTTCTCTTGCTACAATCAGTATATTTTTGTAAACAATTTGGAATTATTTATTATTAGATTTCCTAATAATAAATAATTCCAAATTGTTTACAAAAATATACTGATTGTAACAAGAGAAGACAGAAAGCTTTTCATAGTCCAACGAAAGGAAGGATTTAATAAAAAATACTTTTTGTGAAAATAAAATTGCTTGCACAGGAGAGAAAGGCTTTGAAGATGCCGTTCAATAGTAAAACTCCCCTTTACTCTAAATAGAAGAAACAACTTGTTGAAATGGTATAAATACATCGAGGCGTTTTACCTGAAGACACCATTTTATTTTATGCGGAGCGATAGGCCTTAGGATAGTTGCCTTAAAAATAGATAGCCACTCCACTGTGGAGAGGCGAAAAGCCTGCCTCAGCTTTGATTGATTTTTCACACCCTCGATTAGAGAGTAGGGTGTTCCCTCCGAAATTTAACTTCACATCTAGCGACTCGAATTTCAACAGATTTATCTCTTCAGTGGATAAGACCGACTCGTTGGTACTATTTCGAAAATGCATCAATGCACTAGATTAGATAGAACAAGAAGTATCCAACTTAATAAAGCACAAAATACTGTTGAACTTTTCCACACGGGTGATTCGGGGTGAATTAAGAGCGTTACTCGAATGTTGCACGGCCGTCGAAAGTTGAAGTTTCTTGTTTTGTCTCTATGAAAATCCCAGGAAGAAATATGAGCTCATTCACTGCATAAAAATTTCTCAGTATTTCCAACGACATGCGACATAATCGTATAACAACATTTAAAGCATACTTATATTTTTTAATCAAGAACTGTTTTGTGTTTTTCAGCTTTATGAATAAATATTCACCATCTCAGCCCTCTCCCGGTCTTCCCGCCGCCTCTCCGTCACATGCAGTTTTGTGGACCCGCATCGTTAATGTCTCAGAGCCACACATTTACTTTCAGGGGTTTTCATTGCTATGAAGTCATATCGTTTTCAAGAACTAACTACGAGAACTTAGCAACAGAAGTTATCTTCTGTAAGCATGAATGACAAAAGGAGAAACGATTCCAAGGATTCATGCATGATGTTGGCCTTCAATGCGGGTGCATTAACGGCGGGGCTATTACATTATTTGCGAGGTAATAATCGAATAAATTTAGCAGAATTACTATTATCAGAAGTCAAGGCATGTTTCCACAAACCAACAGAATCGAATGGCTACATTTCTAAGTCCCATCTTATTAGAGAAAAAATACTTTTGTTTCTCACATTGCAATTAAACATTTTTAAACTTCACATACTTTCTACCTGTTTTCATTTCACAAAAAATACTTATGCTTTTCCTCACTCTGCCCTGCCTATCTAACAACCTCCCTTATGTCAAGTTTTCAACATTTCGCTTCCTTTCCACTACTGCTGAATCCATTTTTCTTGCCTTCTTCGATGTAACAGAATAAATATTAAAATTCGTTCTAAATATTTGATGCGCTTAAATGGATGCTTGTAAATATTAGGAAATACGCTGATCAGTACAATACATGGAGATGTGTGAAGATAAAAAATACACATTGCAAATATGCACCAATCTGGCAAACCTTGCTATCGTATATAGATTTGAGTACATAGATATGGTTAGAGACAGGCGGCCAACCTGTTCGTTTAGCGCCGCATGCATTCAAATATGAGTTTTTAGCTCCACTGGGATAAGAATGAAATGTTCTGGTTCTCACTTTTATAAACAATTCATCCAGTGTAACAATTTGCAACAGGTTTCCCAGGTCTTAATGCCCATCGATATTTAAGAATTGATATATAAGGAAATGGAATTTTTCGTGTGGCGATATCAACCAGCAACAAGTCATGCAAATATAACCATTTACAGCGAGAGAGGAAGAAGAAAATATTTCGCTAATTCCCCTCCATGATTTATTATCCAATTCACCTAGATTTTGATATATCTAGCCATATTTTCAGTCGACATTATGTCGTCTTAATGTGACCTTATGATGCGATGCCACAATGCATTTATGAATGGCCAAAGAGATTTTTTTTAATGCCGTAGAAGCGGAATTTGTGAGTTACTCAGTGTCTCCTCCTCAACACGAGGAAATTCCGCGTGGTAAATAAAGCCTGACAGCGTGTCCTTAAACGTGGAAGGACTCATGAGAAAGAGGGGGAGAGACCAAGGGGCACCCTATCTCGGGGAGGTCGCAATCAGGTAGGCCACTTGGAAAAGCACCTTTGCACCGTTAATTGCACCCACTCGGGGGAATCACAAGACCTTCCTCCTCTAGTGGCGCTATCTCCCACCGCGATAACGGAGAGAGTGCTCCATCTCTCGCAGGGATCGAAAATTCTTTCGTCCCGAGCGTCGGAGCAGGCGGTATGCGACTCCCTTTCCGCCCTGCTTTCCTCGATGTTTCCAGGATCAAATCAAAACGAGGGAGGGTTGGCATATAACCTGGAGCTTCAGGGTGCCTTATAGCGTCACTGGTAGGGGGAGGCTCGTTCTTCGCCTCCCGATCCATCTGCACTACACACAGATGTACATGCATATTATATTGTGTGCGTGTGTATGTATGTATGCACACATAAATATACATATTTGATTGTGCGTGTGTGTGTTTATTTTTACATCCATGCACACATATATACCCCTGTGCCTAGAGTTGATATACGATCTCGTATCTTGATCTGCGGAAATGTGGGTACGACAAATGAGGACTTGAAGCATAGGAAGGCTTTGGGATAGAGAGATGAAGATGTCCAGAAAATCGAAACTGCCCATTAGCGATACGTTAAAGGGCACTGTGACCGGCCTACAGATTTTTTGGGACATTAAATAACTTCTTGGTACTTACAACAAAAAATCACTATAATTTGTTGAAATATTGTGTTTTTTTAGATAAAAATATACACGCTGATGACAGGAAAGAATCAAGGTATATATAAGGCCTATCAACGGTTTTACTTCGAGGACCTTTGTCACTAAGCAAGTATTACAGTAGACTAGCAAATATGCTAATTTTTACTCAATACTAGGGATGTGTGAACAAAAATTGTACGCGAACGGCAATATTTACTCGGAAAAATAAGCACACATGGCATTGCTACCAGTATCTAATCACATGTAATGTAGTATATTTCGTATGCATCTGCATGGTGTGACGAGATTCTACTAGTTTTATTCAATTTTAACATTTAATTCAAGATGTAAACCACATAAGTGATGCTATGAACAAAGTAACCTGAAATTGAACATGGACATTTTTGTATTTTTTTCGCAAATAATAACCACAAGTAGATATTTTTGCTTTCCTAAGATTCAGTGCCATTTATGCAAAAAAATTTATGTGAGCGTATCTCCTTATGATCGGGATGACAATGAACTACTTTTCTTGTATCACTTTTTACACTTTCCTTCTCGTTCTATATTCCCCGTTGTTAACATCTAACTGCTGCCACGAGGTAAATGATCAGACGTAAAACAAAACCTAATAAGTTTAGGTTTTGTTTGGTACTTTCTTTTCTAATTCCAAGCTCATTCTTTCGATCCCATTACAATAAAAAAATGATGACTTTATTAAAAGAATCAAATTCGAAATTCGGTTCACCATACATTTTTTTACACTGCCACCAACATCCCACCGATGGGAGAGAAATATGACGTCTCGAACGAACAACATGCGATAGCGACAGGGAATTGCTTGGAAGCCTAAGCCGTGGTAGCCAAGGGTTGGGAGCGTCGACCCTTATTTATTTAATGCTCCAAGGAGTTACACACGTGGGTAGGCGGGGTGGAACGGGGGTGGCTCCCATCTTCCCTACCGTGGCGACACCAATCAATAACCGGACGAGCCAACAGCCTCCTCAGCAATCGGACTCCTCTTATCTTCTGCTGCCTGAAGAGCCAGCGACTTGAAACTTGATCGACAAATCTAATCTCGTCGTTTCCTAGGCGACGCTAACTTCCAGCGATCATTTTTTACGGTGGGTTGTTTGATCAGGAGAGGGATGAGCGAGGAGGGTGGGGGGGGAAGGAAGAGGGTGGGAGGGGAGAAGAGTGACAGGGTAGAGGATGGAACAATCCAGGGAGAGTGTTTTATCGAGGGATTTCTGGAGGGTGATAGAGAACCGCCGAAATCAACGCTTTCGGAAGAATCGGAAGTGACAAAGCTTCGTTAGGCACGTAGTGCGATGCAATTGTTTCCCTTTCGAATGGACTCGTGTAACTGAGGATTGGGCGGAAGAACCTAAAAAAGAGCGGCCGGATGAGAGGTGTTTACCATTAGGATGTGAGGGCGCGTGAATGAGCTAATGGCATCAAGCCCTCTTAATTTCCTCTTTTGTGATTAAAAAACGAAGCAGGATCGCATCAAAAACATCACAGATAACCCAGAGAATGGAATAAGTAGATAACCGTTAGAATGGAACCTAATTATCATTTAGAAGATTCTCTCATGTCTGTTTTGGGGAAAATGTTTCATTCAACATCGATTAAATCGCTAATGGCATGCTGTCAGCTTTGCTGATCGTATCTGTCTGTGGCTGTTAGATTAAAAGATGAAGAATACGAACCTCAATGACGATAAATCCCGGAGGCAAGGCAAATTCAAGGCAATAAAATACCCGACCCCGATCCTAACGTATTTACTGTAAATGTACTACACATTTGAACTCAAATTAACTACTTCAATTCCATTTTATTTCTTCTTTTGGGCTGACTGACATTGAGGATTGATGGATAATACTACCTCAACAGCTTTGTTATCGTAAACCCAGCTACACATACAGTGATTACATTGGCTTCCTCATTCATGGATGCCTGTTTTTCAATATTCTCCGAGATAAAGTAGCTGTAGTTTTTAGGGGAGGCGACCGACAAACTAGGTAATTTGCGCCATTAGGGATGGGTGGGAAAGGAAGGGTGGAGGAAAATCCGGCGTCGACATTAGCCTACTCTTGTCGAAAGGCGCCAAGGGGTCCGCAGTTTAACGTCCCATCCGACGGACGTCGTACTCACTCAAAGTGCTCTTCACAAAGCACCGCAGGTAGGGATCAGGATACCACTGAAAAATATCTGTAGTCTCCAAGATTCGAACCCTGGACCTCATGGTGGGAAGCAAGTACGTTAGCCTCTGCACCATCCTAATCCCAGATTTAAAAGAAAGGTTTTCAGTTTGTGGGATGCTGGGAAATAGGTGGCGCCAAGGTTGAGTCCTGCGTCAAATATGGGGTTGTTTTTCTGTGGTGTGTAAGGTCGGTTGGAGCGGCAGATTATATGTTATAGGAGCTTTTCTGGGTAATAGCGTAAGTAAAGTGCATTGTGTAGACTGTGAACGTATTTGTTGAGGAAGAAACTCTCTTCAGCTATGACACAAATATATAAAAACTTTGATTAATTTGATCCTGATGATGTCGGCCGTGCGGTCGAAACGTCAAGTAGGCACATGAGTGTCCTTTCTCTGTGTTTCTGTTTATAAATGTGTTAATAAAAGTTTATATTTTCATATATTTTCTAATTATTATAATATATTATTACGTTGTTATGAAATATAGCGTCCGTTTCAAAAAGATAAGGTATGGGCAGCGAGTTAGGAAATGGAATGCAGAAGCATTAAATGGATTAACAAGGAAGAAGTATCAGCAGGCTGTAGAAAAAATCATAGATGACGGTAAAGAACGGAGTAATATCGAAGACAAATGGGAATGTAATAAGAAAGTGATATCGAAAGCAGCAAAAGACAGCATAGGAACCGTTAACGTGAAAAGGATAAGGAAACCAATGGTCACGGATGAGATGGCTGCAAAGATGGATGAGAGAAGAATGTAAGCACAGAGATAGACAAAATGGAGTACAAAGAGTTAAACAATAAATTGAGAAGGGCCACAAATACAGCAAAAGAAGAATGGTAGAAAACGCAAGGCGAGGATATGGAAAGTTTACAGAGGAAGGTGAAATTGGTGCGCTATACAGCAAGGTTAAGTTATTATCGGGAAGTAAGAAGTGAAGACCTGTGCTAACAGTTAAAGATAAGGGAGGTAAGATAATAGTTGAACCAGAAAAAATCCAAGAGAGATGGAAGGAATATATAGAAACACTGTATGGTAAAGAACTTAGGCCAACAAGGTTAGATATAGAAAAGGAACATGACGTAGAAGAAGATAGCTTAGATCCAGGCATACTCGACAATGAAATAGAAAGGGCATTAAGGGAGATGAAACCAAATAAGGCCGTTGGGGTGGACAACATCCCTGTGGAACCATTGAAATGTATAGTAAAATGTGGGAAGAAGACTCTATGTGGACTGATTCGTAGTATCTATGAGGAAGGAATCTGGCCGGAAGATTTTGAGAGATCAGTGTTAGTTCCTATTCCGAAAAAGGTAAAGGCTACATGTAAAGATTACAGAACAATAATCCCACGCGGCTAAAGTTATTCTCAGGATAATCAACAAAAGGATAGAGAGTAAGGCAGATGATTACTTAGGGGATGATCAGTTTGGGTTTAGGAAAGGAAGAGGTACGCGTGATGCCATTGCAGTAATGAGATCACTAATCGAGAGGAATATAGAATACAATCAGGACGTTTTTGCTTGTTTGTAGATTTCGAAAAAGCGTTTGATAGAGTGAATTGGGAAAAATTAATGCGTGTATTTTAGAAAATAGGAATGGATTGGAGGGACAGGAGACATCCGCAGTCTGTATATCTCAGAGTGGGGAACGAGAGTCCGTATGGGCGGCATTGGGAAGAGGTGTAAGGCATGGTTGCCCATTGTCACCGGTGCTGTTCAATGTATACGTGGATGAAATGATTAAGGAGGCATGGGAAGAGCTGGAGTTGGTAGTGAAAGCTGGAGGGGAGTTTGTAAAATCAGTTATGTTTGCTGATGACCAGGCTTTGGTCTGTCAGTCTGCCTAGGGGTTGCAAGCATTTCTGAGTGAATTGGAAATTCAGTGCGACAGATATGGGATGAGAATCAATATTAATAAAACAAAGGTTATGCGATTTTTTAGAAAGAAAAAGGCTAAGCTACACATTAAAATAGTAGGAGAAAAAATAGAGCAGGTCGAACGGTTTACATATCTCGGAAGTGTTTTGGACCAACACGGTCAAAGTAGTAGGGACGTAAGGAGAAGAATTGCGCTAGGCGAGGAGGCTTTCTCAAGGAGGAGGGAGTTGATGACGGGGACGTTGAGTAGGGATGTTAAGACAAGGCTCGTAAAAACTCTGATGTGGAGCGTAGCTATGTACGACGCCGAAACGTGGTCACTGAAGCAGGAGGATAGACGTAGATTGGAGGCTTTCGAAATGTGCGTGTGGAGAAGAATGGAGAAGGTGAAATGGACCGAAAGGAAAACAAATGAGGATGTACTAGGGATGGTGGGTGAGGAGTGGGGTTTGTTGGGTAAAATCCTATGGAGGCAGGAAAAATGGATGAAAGACGTATCGAGAGCCGTGATATGATGAAGAAGGTAATAGAGGGGAGAATGTTAAGGAAACGTGGAAAGGGCATGACCAGGCTAGGGATGTTGGACGGGATGAAGGGAGGAAGGAAGTACACATAGATGAAGAGGGGCCTGATGCATAGTATGTTGCTTGATTGTGTTTTGTTTGGAGTCAAAAGATATTTATTTGATGGATTTCAAAAGCCTATCTTAACCGGTATGCCTTACTATGTACCTTATAATAATTATTATTATAGCATTAAATTGTTTTTAGAAAATATTAATAAAACCGAAAGTAACTTACTTTAATATTAATTTAATGCTTTCTTTAGATTACCAGGAGTAACTGACGTAAAGATAAGGAGTTGAAGGGATACTAGAGGGGGAGGCTTATATATTAGGTGTGATTGGTTGTTGAGGGAACAGGATAGGAAGAGGTAAGCTAATGGGAATAGTTCAAACCGGTGGCAGAATTTAAAAAGCCAGATGTAAGCTAATTCTAAGGTATTTCATTTGATTGGTGTAGCTATTTGCGGAGGGAGGAAATAATGTATACTTTTTAGCAATTGCCAACATTTCCGCTTATTATTATCATACATATTTTCATCATTATCATTTAATCAATAACAATTTTTTTGGGAAGTTGATTAATGGCAGTAGGGTTAAAGTGGTTGAATGAAATATAATTTATCGTTTAAAGTTCTAATTATGGTTTTTCATTTTGTTATATTGACAATTAAAATCATTCAATTAATTTTTTAATACTAAGAAAACGTTTCTACGAGTCCTTTTTTCTTTTTCATTGCCTGTTTTGGAAGTTGATCATAAAATGACTAAAACCAGCCACTGCCCGATGCCAATAAGGAGTCTCCCAGGACGTGTCTAGGCCCTCGTATTCTGTAACATCAGAACACTTCCCCCGCCTCCCGTACCGAATGCGAATCTTCACATCTGCTTTTGGGAAGCGATGCTTTCAAGGCCCAAGGCACTCATCCTCGCCAAACTCCTTGCACAGCAGCTAGCAGCATGGCAAAGTCTATTAACAAGAACTGATAAATCAAGACCTCGTGCCCCGTCAATATAATTCCGCTACGAAAGCAATCCTCGTAGGCGAGCTATACATTTCACACCCCCACCACTTGCCCGTGACAACCGTGGATAACAAACGGAAGAAGCTGTTCGCTTTGTCTCGCTTTAGGGAAGAGGACGATGCCTGACACAAACGCAAACCCATTGGGAACTCATCAAGTTCTCATGCATAGACATACTTCTGTTTTACTGTTGCATTCTAAGATTCCATGTATGATGACCGAGACACAGAAATACCAGCTGTCACGTGTGGGAAGGTAAGCAAACGATCCGCGAGTTCTTCAACATAATCTCTCGTCTGGGCAAACCATAAATTTGGCTCTTGCCGGATACTTTCTCTATTTTACCCAAACAAAATGTATGATTTTTGTACTTGACGTTTTTATCTCAGTCAAAAGGCACAGGGGATACATTTCCTCTGAAGTCTCACACATAATTATTCCTTATTTAAGAAGTCACTGAGGGAAGGGCCCTACAACAGAAATCAAGAAGGTGAATTTACACGCAAAAATAGTCCTAATGGTACCTAAGTAAACAAAATAAAGTATTTCTTGAACTGTTCTCAATTTTTAAAATAGTGGCAACATTGGATGGGATATACTTATGCACTTAGTTGGTACATCAAACATTCAGACGAATTCATCTTACACCATCCACTAATGAGAATACGCATGTACGAAGTATCGTACATTGGAGTAACCATATGATGTGGATACATCACTAACGCGGGCAAAAAACCGCATTTTCATGTATGTTCGCTGTCGAACCATAAATTAGGGATAAGTTGACTCCATTTGCGAAAATTATAATTGCTATGATTCACGATGTTACTGCTTTGAATAACCTTCGGATGAGAGATTATTACATCCCATTGAAGTGGATTGCCATCGAACAAACCTCTGGAGGATTTTGGAGACTCGCGGCATTAGTGCAGTCGACTGTTCTTCAAATCCTTGCGCAATTAGGTTAATGGGTTACTTTTGCAACTGATACCACTAAAAGGGATACCAAGTTTCTTTCCTATTAACGCAAATAGACATGGTTACGAACCCAGAAAAATTGCTACCACGGGCCGCTTCCCCTGCACCCGACCCGATTCCCCTACAACCAGACGTCCAGGACCATGAGGCAGGCGAATACGTAGAAATTCCCATATTTCCTACGGCATCATCATTCCCATACCAAAACGCATCGGTAAGACAGCTTTTTGCGGAAGGAGCCAACGTCGCAAAGCCCACAGCGGCACCATACGTTTTTAAACCAACTCGGGTCACACCCGAGATATTGCAATGGGTTAATATTCTGGTCCAGAGAGGTATTCTGGCGATGGCCAGACCTTCCTGTGCTTTTCCCCTGATCGCGATTCCAAAGGCATCAGGGGGTACGCGAATAATTCAAGATTTGTTTGATTGGACAAAGTATTATAATAAACCGAAATTCACTCTCAAGGACGCCGCCAAGGCACTTGAAACTATCCCAGAAGGCTCCTTCCTAATAAAGCTGGATCTCACGGATGCGTTCTGGCAAATTCCTATCCAACCCGTACATCGACATTTCTACGGCATATTCGTTAACCGCGAATATTTTCAATGGACGCGCCTACTCATGGGACACGCCCTGGCGCCAGCAATAGCGATGGGCAAGGGCGGTGGCACAAGAAATTTATCACAAATTTCAAGTGCCGATGATCGCCTACCTGGACGACTGGTTGTTCTTCTTCCCTCCAGGAACATGCCAACCCGTCCACGAGATTTTACAGTTCTTCCAAGATGATCTGGATATCGCAATCAACCTTGCTAAAAGTGTTATCCATCCCACTCAGAAACTAAAGTATCTAGGAGTGAACATAGACACAAGTGCACGTGAACTCTCGCTAACTAAGGGAAGCCTACAAAGAGCTAAGTACATCATCGATATAATTCCCCGATTACGTAGAAGTGGCTTCCCAAAAGCCTTAGGCTTTATCTCGTGGTGTGCCTACATTCTCCGCCTCCCATACTTTCTAATGTCGGACCTCGCTCGGCGACAAGTGAAGTGGGCTACCGAGTTATGGGAGGCGGGAATGTGGCATAAGAAACGCAAACTTAGTGTGTGGACGACGCAGATAGATGTGCACACGGACGCCACCCCCTTTCAGGCGGCAAGGGTAATCCCTGCCCAGGACATCACGGAAATCTGGGCCTTCGATACGAACCAACCGATCCTGGAGGCTGAGGGATACGCCGCGCTCATGGGGCTGTCTCATGCTGTACAAATATGCCCCTCTAATTGTGCCATTAACATGTTTTGTGATAACCAACCTGTTGCATATTCTATGTGGAAAGGGGCGCTATTCGCGAACCCCGACCTGAAATTTCTGTATATTAAAATAATTAAAGAATTGTCACAAGTTGTGGCCTGGCAGGACATCTCCACCGCCGATAATCCAGCCGATCGTCCGTCTCGGATCGTCCTTCCTCCCTATGCCAGATCGGCCGCCTATTCGGCGGTCGGATGGATACATAGGAGGGATGAAGCCTGAGACGGCAGTCGGTTGGAAATCAGCGAAGTGGAGGTGCGCTGCCGGATCTCTCTATATCTTCTATATGAACTCTCATACAACTATCATCTTAATTTTGAAACAGAAAAAAACTCTCCAAATATCCGCGAAATGGAGACATGATATTAATATTTTAAGGCACTTGATATTTCAAAATTGAAGTCAATATTTGAAGTACCATGTCTTACTATTTATTCATAAAATCAAAATTTGCTAAAACACATAAATATTTTGATAACATTTCACTTTTAAACGATGAGTCCCGCAATTATAACCCAGGCGCGTAGAGGTTTTCTAAAAAAACATCCTCTAAGAAACATTCCTATTAAATTTCTCAGTTTTTATTGAGCTATTTGGTTGTATACTTTGTGAAATATGATGTAAGGATGACGATAATTATACAATGTGTAAAAGGAGATGAGAGGAATGCGTAAGAAATAACAAACTTCCTGGTGTGACATGGTGGAAATCCTTTATGATGAAAGAAGACACCTGAAAATGTTACACTGTAGCGAAACCTAGGTCGTAAACAAAACTTTTTGATGTGGAAAAAAATGGAAGGAAACCATACTCTGTTATCATCTGTAACACCATATAAGACTTCACTCAACCCTCGAATAGCTTTACCAGGGTACTCCAATCTACCGCATTTACTGCGAATTCCGCTTTCTCATACCGCACTCCATTTAGAGTAAATGAACTAGAAGTGGAGGCCTTTAAGAGAAAGAGTGTGATCCCAGAAATACCCGACCCAAAAAAGAGAACGTAAAAAAAATTATTTATTTTTCAACATAATCTCCTTTCAGCTGTATAGATTTTTCCCAGCGATGTTCAATAAGTTCGATACCCTTTTTATAATAAGAACTGTCTTGCTCCTAAAAATAGCCATTAAACGCGACATCATTCCTTTGACCACCGAGCTATTCTTTCAAGTTAGTGAACAGAAAATAATCCAAGGGGGCTAAATCTGGCAAATGGGGTACATGAGGTAGCAATTCAAACTTTAGTTCATGAATTTTACCCATTGCAATAACAGATTTGTGAGCTGATGCATTGTCTTGATGGAACAACACTTTCTTCTTAGCCAAATGCGGTCACTCTTGCTTGATTTCTTCGCTCAAACGTTGCAATAAGTTTGCATAATACTCGCCGTTGATAGTCTTTCCTTTTTCAAGAGAGTCAATGAAAATTATCCCACACACATCCCAAAAAACCGATGCCATGACCTTGCCTGCAGATGAAACAGTCTTCGCCTTCTTTGGAGCCAGTTCTCCCTTTTAAATCTATTGTTTTGATTGTTCTTTTGTTTTGGGTGTGAAGTAATGGACCCATGTTTCATCCACGGTTATGAAACAGCGCTGAACTTCGGCTTTGTTTTCTGTGAAACTTTACTAAACACTCAATTGAAACATCTTCACGACACTGGTTTTGCTCGAGTGTGAGCTAATGCGGCACACATCTAACACACAGCTGCCTCATGTCCAAATTTTCAGTTAATATGCGATATACCGCGCTTTTTGAAATGCCAACCATGTCTGTTATGTCGCGCACTTTCAGTCGACGATCATCTAGTATCACTTTGTGGTATTTCTTCAACGTTTCTGGAGTCCTCACTTCATTTGGTCGACCAATGCGATGCTCGTCTTAGCAGCTCGTACGGCCTCGTTTAAACTCTACTACTCTGCTACCCAATATTTTACTGTTGTAAGCGACGAAGCTTTGAGGACCTTTTGCAGAATAAAAGGGATCCAAAGATATTTGTTCAAACACTCCTAAGCCTTTCATCCTAAAACTGAGGTCATGTGGCATTTGCGTGCCGGTGTCATAAATCGGATTACTTGCACCACAAAGGAACATCGACTTTAAATCTTTCCCCAAATTCGAAACCCACAAACTTTTACTTTTAATCTGTAGCTTATGAAAATTCCCCCATTTAGCTGCCTTCCACAGCCTTTCAACTCAGGGGCCAACGAAAAACTTCGGAGACTTTGGCGAGTTCTGAGGTAGTTCATGATTCAAAGACACTGCATATTGGCCCAGGAGGAAAAAAGAGGTTGTTTAAAAGTAAAAGAACATATGGAGGGGAGGTGTAGGAAGAAGTATGAAGTAGGGGGGGATATATAGAGCTAGCACATTAATTATGGAAAAATTCAAAAGCACACGAGATTTCCTCCGAGTCTTAAGTTTAACAAGAGGATGAAACCTCTCCTTGAGAGAGGGGTTAATATCTCGCAGCTTCTGAAATTAAATTTTTAATGAGCACTTAGTCCTTATTTCCCATTCGAGTTGAAACATCTTACATTCGCCTTCGAGCCTATGAAGTAGCCCTCGTTGCACGCTGCATGAAAAAAGCAAAATAATAACGTTACTGTCGTCTTCATTTAATATTTTAAATATTCCATTTTACCATTTAAGTATTTAATTACATTTTAAAATCGGTATTATTCATATGGCACTACAATTAATTCCAACTTTTGGAGAAATTCGATCATAAAAAGGTCTAAATACACCACCGCAGACTTGGGCCAAACAATTGAATTTTCATTTAGTCCATTGTTCCTTTTATTTGGCGTTTTAAACAAACTTTGTGTGAACATTTAGGATCACACAAAGAAATCACAAATCCAGAAGAAAAAATTCTTAGGAAAATGTACCACGTCATCGTTCCAGAGTACGTTTATTATTAGGTAATCTACCGGTTTAGATAGGTTTTTTGGATGGACACAAACATAAAATAAACATTTTTAACTCTAAACAAAACCCATCCCTCTTCATCTCTGTGTACTTCTTTCCTCCCTTCATCCCGTCCAACATCCCATTCCTGTTAATGCCCTTTCCTCGCTTGCCCAACATTCTCCCCTCTATTACCGTCTTCAACATTCCACTACCGCTCAATACGCCTTTCATCCATTTTTCCTGCCTCCATACGATTTCTCTCAACAAACCCCTCTCCTCACCCACCATCTCTAGTACTTCCTCATTTGTTTTCCTTTCGGTCCATTTCACCTTCTCCATTCTTCTCCACACCCACATTTCAAAAGCCTCCAATCTACGTCTATCCTCATGCTTCAGTGACCACGTTTCCGCGCCGTACATAGAAACTCCATAGCCATAGCTAGCTCCATATCAGAATTTTTACGAGTCTTGTCTTAACATCCCTGCTCAACGACCGCGTCATCAACTCCCTCCTCCTTGAGAAAGCCTCCTGCCAAGCGAAATTTTTCTCCTTACGTCCCTACTACTTTGACCGTGTTGGTCCAAAACACTTCCGAGATATGTAAACTGTTCTACCTGATTTATTTTTTCTCCTCCTATTTTGATGTTTAGCTTAGCCTTTTTCTTTCTGCAAAATCGCATAACCTTCGTTTTATTAATACTGATTTTCATCCCATATCTATCGCACTGAACCTCCAATTCACTTAGCAATGCTTGCAACCCCTTGGTTGACTGAGCAACCAATGCTTGGTCATCAGCAAACCTAACCGATTTTACCAATTCCCCACCGACTTTCATTCTTACCTCCAGTTCTTCCCATGCCTCTTCAATCATTTCCTCCACATATACGTTGAACAGCACCAGTGACAATGGGCAACCCTGCCTTACACCTCTTCCTAACACTGCCCATCCGGACTCTCCGTTCCCCACTCGCACCTGAGCAGTGTGAGACATGTACAGATTGCGGATCAGTCTCCTGTCCCTCCAATCCATTCCTATTTTTTTCAAAACATTAAGTTTAGTTCATCAATCAACATTAGTTTTTCCCAATTCATTCTATCAAACGCTTTTTCGAAATCTACGAAACATGCAAATACGTCCTGATTGTATTCTATATTCCTCTCGATTAGTGATCTCATTGCTGCAATGGCATCAAGCGTACCTCTCCCCTTCCTAAGCCCAAACTGATCACCCCCTAAGTAAAAATTTGCCTTACTCTCTATCCTTTTGTTGATGATTCTGATAATAGCTTAGCTGTGTGAGATGTCAAACTTATTGATCTGTGGTCCTCACATGATGTAGCCTTTACCTTTTTCGGAATAGGAACTAACACCGATCTCACAAAATCTTCCGGCCAGATTCCTTCCTCATAGATACTACGAATCAGTCCATATAGAGTCTTCCTCCCACATTTTCCTTAACATTTCAACAGTTCCACAGGAATGTTTTCTACCCCCACGGCCTTATTTGCTATCATCTCCTTTAATGCCTTTTCTATTTCATATTCGAGTATGCCTGGACCTATGCTATCTTCTTTTACGTCATGTTCCTTTTCTATGTGTAACCTTGTCGGCCCAGGTTCTCTACCGTACAGTTTTTCTATATATTCCTGCCATCTCTCTTGGATTGTTTCTGGTTCAACTATTATCTTACCCCTCTTATCTTTAACTGTTGGCACAGATCTTGCCTTCTTACTTCCCGATAATAACTTACCTTTGTTGTATAGCGCACCAATTTCCCCCTTCCTCTGTAAACTTTCTATATCCTCGTATTGCGTTTTCCACAATTCTTCTTTTGCTTTATTTGTGACTCTTCTCAATTAACTCTTTGTACTTCATTTTGTATAGCTCTGTGGTCACATTCTTCCATTTTCTTCTCTCCTCCACTTTGAAATCATCTCTTCCGTTACCCATGGTTTCCTTATTCTTTTCCCGTTAACTGTTCCTAGAGTGTCTTTTGCGGCTTCCGATATCTCCTGCTTGAGACATTCCCATTTTTCTTCGATATTATTCAGCTCTTTACCGTCATCCATCATTTTCTCTACAGCCTGCTGATACTCCTTCCTCGTTAGTCCATCTAATGTTTCTACATTCCATTTCCTAACCCGCCGCCCTTGCCTTATCTTTTGATATTGTATATTATTCTATAATTATCACTCCAGTAATACCCGCTATCCTTCCATCTCACCTCGCATAGACCTAAAACATCTATATTACCTCTTTCCATCTCTCGCTTATTATTCTCTAATTTGCCTGTCCTCAATATTGTCCTGACGTTCCATGTTCCTCTTCTAACTACTTTCGTCTTCTTCTGCGTCTTCTGTCCTGCTGCTGTTATTTCTCCCCCGCAAGGGTCTCTTCGGATGACGACCGCGGAAGCCTTGCCTCCCCCGCTGCCGGGCACGACACACGGCCCCTTGTGCCGAGTCCCGCAGTTGCCAGGACTCAATTTCTGTTTTGCGTCCATCATATTTTCTTGGGAATGATAATTGAGGTGGTTTCCCGTTGCCTTCCTCAATAGTGTTTTTAACGTGACACCATCACTTAATGGCCGCCCCACTGGGGTCAGACGCCTTTGCAGCCGCCTCACTGAGGAACAGACGCTGCGTGGACTACCTTTCGTCTGGCTCCTAACCTTCGACCTATCTGGCATGGGTGACCCTACCAGGAGCAATTATTATTACTCCTGCCAGCACAGTTCTAGGAGTCATCGGGACGCACAAGCCCTTCCACCACGATAAGGTTGTAGTCCATGGGAGGGAGATTAAGTTTATTCTAGAAAAAATGAAACCGAAAGGCAATGCGAAATTAACTTTGTTTTTTTTACGTAGATCATAGCGATAACTGCGTATGCTACCAATTATGCTACCTCTGACCTGAACGTTGCAATGTATCGAACTGGACGTACCACACTCCCCTTAGAGCTGTTTCTTTATTTAGACCGGAGACACATTTTGTACTGGTTAATTACCCTTCAATGAGTAAACGCTTCAGTTCCGAATGGCTCTTTAAAAGCATGGTGCTTAATTTATGTTCTAAAATATTTTTAATGTAATAAATATATCTGTATGAATACGCAAGAAATTTATAATGTGTTCAGGTGCTAGACCAGCCCTCAAAATTTATATTTAGGACAATCGAAAATCCATTTTACAGAACTACTGTAGTATTGGGTATAAAAGAACTGGAAAATGTTCTAAATGACTCCCTTATTCAATTCTGAACCGTGCCGATTAAAAATCATTGGCAATATCAGATACAGAGTGTCGTTTATAGTAGAGATAATCTCAGCGATATCCTGAACATGCATTAGCTCCCGTATTTTAAGTAAAATTAGAAGTCCACCAAAATACCCATCCAGCGGTCATTTTGTGGCCTTAGACCTTGGAAACGATTCCTTGATACTAAGTTAGCTTTTGAGTTCATTCTGCGCGTTGAGAATGTTGTGCCCTCAGCGTTCGTTGATCGCCGCAGTAACCTCCTTATAAGGTACAAGCAGGTGTGGCCGAAATTCCGCCGTCATACGTATCCCTTTTCATCATCAATTTCTCTTATCTGAAAGTTATCTCCATTATTCGTCCCGGTTATTACTTATATTTATTGCCTCATCGCTGTGTGGTATAGTTGTCTTTGATGAAATCCGTTGCGCTATTCACTTTGGCCCGTGGAGCCATACGTCGCGTCTCATTTTGGTTCCATGAGAAATATTAAGCTCATATAGCCCTCATCGTAAAACAATGAACGTCCACTTTTGATGAAAGGTGTGGAAGAGGTGTCTCGCAACTGCGAAGGCCAGACAATGGAATGCAACAGTCGAGAACATTATAAGACCGTGAAAAATCAAGAAATTATGAATATCGGCCGTTGCTGAGTGGACCTGAAAAAAAGCTAAGTGTTTGAGCGAAGAAAGAGTCGTGTGTCCCTCGTGCGTAATCGGAAAGAGCGGGTAGAGTGTGCGGCAGCCTAACAATTCCAAATGAAACGACAGCTTTGCGACTGCCTCACGCATTCCCCTCGGCTGAAAAGTGAATGGTACGGCTGACTCAACGTTGGCAAGGTCACCAATGGAAAAGAGAAAGTTAGTGGTACTAAAGCTGTAAACAAACAAACAAAAATTCTTCGCCTAAGTCAACGATCAGAAACAGGAAAGACGGAGAGGAAAAATATGACGATAGCAATTATGTACTTCGCTTGCGAAGGGGACTACTCAACTCGAAAGCAACCTCAGCCCCCCGCAAGGAAACTCAACTGGAAACACAAAAGTAAATGGGTTACTACTGTAACACAGCTCTTTAAAGATGAACCGAACTCTGAAGATAACAGAGTTGAACTTACTGAAAAATGGCTGCAGATTATATTAAAGGAATACAGGCATGCATTCAAGTTGGAGGAAATCACTTTCAAACACTGCTTTAAGGTACTTAACGCGTCCAATATGAATATGATTGGAATTATATTAATTATTCAGATTACATAGTATTTTTTGTAAACATCCTCTAGTAGCATCATAAAGGGTACGGCAACATAAACTTCCCTTTCAAAGGGCTTTTGCTTTATAAAAAAGGAAGTTATATTGTCGCACGCTGTATATAAAAGCGCCTTCCAAATCCTAGGAGCCAACGTGAAAAAAAATTCAATTAGAAATAACCACCTTTCTCCCCATATAAAATGTGAATCTGGAGTAACCCAAAAGTTCGGGTTTATTAGCTTGGTTTTCCCTGGACTAATAACGAAATAGGTTAGGCCAGTTAGATGCCATGTTTCCAAAACCAAAACCTTACCGGACAAGAAATATTTCATGGCAATCTTCCGCAGAAAATGAACTCTTTCAAAAAAGTGCTGAAGGCAGAATGCTAAGTTTTTATTCGGAGAAAATCCTGTGTAGAATTATAATTAGGAAGTGGTTATAGAACTTCGCACCGAGCTTTGGGAGAATGGGAGGCCACGTGGCGACCGCGTGGGGTCCGAGTACATTCTGGAATGTTTTCGTCTTCTTTTCGTGCATATTTTTTCCCCTTATTTTGAGTCGTCAACGCCCTTTATCTTGCTCGACCTGGCGCAGTTTCCTTCTCCTCTTGACTCTCTTCCACGTTCATATTCACACACTCCTTCCACATCGTGGCCTCAAAATTCTAAATGTAGGCGTGTCGATATCGGCCGTAAAGACTACGTAATCGTCCGTTTTAATTACTCATTCTAGTCTTTGAATGCGGACAGTTTGTATATTACCCGAAGAATTTAGTTAAAATTTTCATTTTCTATGGCGTCTGTATCTCTCTCCTAAAAGGTTGAGAATAGAAATTAGTCCTGGGCTTCATGTCACCTTGGAAGAAATATGCTCTGGGGGAGCGAAAGGAAGGAAGGCCACTCCTTCTTTCGCAGTTTTCGGAGAGCTTGGTAACCTGTTCCGCACACATTTCCTTCACTGCTGAGACCACGTGCTCCAACCCGTCGACGGGTCTGCAGATTTTCTGCGTGACGTAGAAGTGATTTTCCAATATAAAAAATCGTTTCAAGCTCGTTGAAACTTCCCATAGGAAAGTTTGTTTTGGTGATTTCGACAGACGACGATCGTTATCAAGATAGAATACCTTGTTATCCAAGGGAGGAAGTGCTATGGAGGAGTAAGCTGAAAAGAGAGTTGAGAAAAAGTGGGGGTTTCGAAAAAAACTTGTTTTTTACCGTAAACTCGTAAAGGTCCCGCAGTCGCAAGAAAGCGCGACTAGTTCAAGTGACCTATTGTGGAATGTCTTCTTAAATCATTCCTCATAATTAGTGTCTTTCTCACCATCAAAGTGTGATTGAGTCACTCAAATAAAAGGCATTTTCTTTGACACCTATCGAAATTTGAATACTAGGTTATTCCTTTCACCTCCACTCCTATTCCATGGCGCAAATGACCTTAGCTGTCGGTCGCCTCCCCAACAAAACTAACTCACTCCTATTCCATTCAACCTACCCATCTCCAGAGGCATATGTACGTACAAGTGTATTTGATTGGGAAACTTTTAGTGTACCTTGATAACGACAGTGATCTGTCGAAATTGTAGTCATAATAGTTTATGGTTTGTAAAATTAACAGCTAATGTTAAAATGATTGGAAAATATTCGCATGCTTTGAAATTACAATATGGATATCATAGTTTGTAAACTGCGATTCGTCTGGCGTGTATGCGATATCCTCAAGATGAGATCAGGATAAGTATTACCCAAATTTCATCACATTTCATATACAGCCCAGTGGGCTAAGCGTTTGGTTTGTAAACAGTAGGTTCAGAATTCAAAATGGATACTGTCAATGAGACTTGACATCGTAAATCTGTGTGGTTAACTGGATGGATTCATAATGAACGACCAAAAGTTATTCTTAAGCGTCAAACATTCGTAGATGCTCAGTTAAACCATCACCAAATCACCGAATATCTCCATTTAAAAATAGAACATTTTTGACCATTCTAATTTTTTATTTTCTCCCTTTAAAATCACCCTTTGCGATGATTGATAGGGTTTGGTTCCTTGGATTCGATTCAAAATTATTGCTATGGATTTTTCCTTTTGGACGCTGAGGACATGGAGGCTTGATCGATTCGGTCACTGAGCGCTAGTAACCGTGAGCCATGCTTATTCGAAAAATTAGATCCTCGCCATCATGCCAATTGATGTATTGGCCGCATAAAATTTATCTTAACAGAATGATAGGTTCAAAGAAAATGATAGTTCATAAACACTCTCATGACCTGCAGAGGATCAAAGAGAAAAAATAGCACATAAAAAGAAGGCATATTACTGGAGGGACTGTTTTTCAAGAGATGACAACGTAAGTATTTGAGAAAGAATTCTTTCAAAAGAAACTAGACAAAAATGTAAGAATGCAAAATATATCGGTATTCTGGCAAATAGGGTAATGTTCATTCTCCTATTCCCAAAATCCCGATAAATTACGTTAAATGAAAAAAAAACATAAAAATTAAGTTTTAGAATATACGATTTTCAAAGCCACACTCTTAATTGTTTTAATGTCATGTATCAGATATTAAATAATTTTTCAGTTTGCCTAGTGCATTTAAATGTTGTACCTTTTTAGTTACATTGGCCATGCACGAGTTCCACGAAGAAATTAATGGGCTGCATTAAGCCCTTTTGCCTATACACTTCTGAAGCTAACAGTTTCAGGCTTAACTTTGTGGGAGTCTTTCATGGTGAGGGTGAAAGAAAGAGGAAAAAAACTTTGTATTTCCACACACTTTGAAAGTGTGTGGAAGTGCAAAGTTTTTTTTCTCTTTCTTTTACCCTCAGCATAAAATTCTGGTTAAATTTCAAAAAATTTTGCTCGGAAGCCAATTTGAATGAAGCTTCGCCGTCAATTAGAGAAAGTTAATAAAAATGAATTTTAATCGCAACGTAAAATTATTCCTGCTTTTATTAATTGTTGATACTGCCTCTGAAAAAACTATATGCGTTATCACGTTTTAATTGAATTTCAACGAAATCTTTAGTAAAATTATAATTTTTAATTTATTGATTTTTCTCCTTAAGGGTCTGCCAGGATTGCGAGAATGGAATCAAATAAAAAAAACTATCGAAATCTATCGGTGCGATCGATTTATGCGGCCAAAACTAGTTGCTTTCTGTTTACACATAGATCGTATTAAGAAAAGAGCTTGTTCTCTCAAACTTGTACAAATTATGTAATTGAAAAAACGAACCGTTTTTGTTCAAATATTGAAATTATAAGGCAAAGGAAAAGTGTATGAGGAACGGACAGTATTGAATGTGACAAGGAAGCGAAAAACCAGATGGAGTGGACACGTATTCAGACGCAATTGATTTGTTAGGCAAGTAATAGAAGGGAAGGCCCCACTGGGAAGACCAAAGGAAAAACACGAAGTAGGATCTCAGACGGAAGATCCCTTCAGGGAGTAATGGAATTCACATTAGAAAGGGGAAAGAGAAGGGCTCCAGTCAACTGAATTTTATTCAACTCAAGTTGGATGAAATATTCACCATGATACTCGTATCCATAATTTGATATTGTTACTATTTTGAAAGCCTAAACTTCAACAACATTTAATCCTATGTGATAATCAAATAATGCATTTCATATTTTCCCGCCAAAGTAAATTCAATAAATAATATATTCAAATTGATGTAATTTCATTGAAAACTTTTTGGACATACTTCTATGGACATTTAATGCTTTGATCTACCTAATGAACTGTTGTAAGTACTGTTAAACTTGGCCCTTAATCTCATTTACTAAGTATATAAAGAGGGAACAAATTAATTTTAGTTCATCTCTCGTAGATTAGCAGAACTATTAGTCATAACAATTAATATTAAAACAAATAGAAATAATAAAAATACATACATTTTTAAAATACTGCCAGAATAACACATTAAATATAAGAAGTCAATTCCATTAACCCCTTTAGCGGTGACTTAATTTTCCCCAAGTGATATCCCCCGAGCGGGAATTTTAATTGGTTGGTTTTTAATATCTTGCAGACCACGGAATTCTTCCAGGACAGTGCGTTCTTGGCAGCAGTGGCAGCCTGGAACTTCTCCGGGTTTAAAACCTTAGAGGTTAAAAAAAATTATCTTTTCATTCATAATTGGGAATCTGACAACATATTTTAATGTTCGGCCATTGTTTCAATATATTGCATCCGTGATGAGCTTCGGGATGAATCAGACTGTTCGTTTCTTAAAAGCCACTCGACTCGTATCCAACAATCCCTTAGCGCAAAAGCATGCAGATGAATTCATTTTTTTAAGAGTTATTTTTTATCGCGTGTTAACGATATTATATCAAAAGAAAACACCCTTGCCCGAGTGAAAGAAATACAAGATTTGTAAATTGACTTTTGATCTGAGGGTCATTATGTAATTTCTGAACGCGGGTCAAAGGTTTTATGGTTACTTTTAATTTTGATTACAGAAAAATTATTTATCTTCTCAATCAAGTAATTTCAGATAGCTAATACTGTGCCTTCAGATTTTCCTTAGTTTTCAAGACGCGAAAAAAATCAAAATAAAAATCCTTCCAAGTTTAATTAAAATTAGCAATTTTCAATGTTACTACATCATCTTCAGGTGGCCTGAAGATGACGTGGTAACATTGAAACCGGTCGCATTAAATTTTATTTTGTGGAAAATTGCCAATTTTAATTAATCATGATATTCCACCATTTCACGCCTGAAACGTCTCTTTTTATCCTTCCAAGTTACTTCATTGGCAGCAACAGAACCTTCGAATCTATAATTGGCCCCGTCTTTTCAATTTTTATTAGAGTTTGTATCCCCTTTATGGATTTTTAATGTTTGAAGATAAATCGACTTTTCTTCTTGGAAACTTGGACCTTTTTAAATTTCAAAAGAAAGATCAGATATCTTAATTAACACCGGGATCGAAAAAATGTTAAGGGCAATGTGAAGACTGCTTCTGCGTGTCCTTATTTCTTTTCTGGAATCACTACAGCAACCTACCCGAAATTCAGTATGATTTGACCGGTGCGCTAGCGCTCGCCCCGACCTAGGGTAAAGTTGTATGTGGCAATCCTGTTTGCTCGCAGGCGACATAGTCCGTGGAGAAGAGGTTCAGTATTAGAAACTTTATGGGTTCCGAGCTGGGAAACGTGGGTAGCAGAATATGCAGCTGTCTTTGAATCCTTCTTTCCAGGGCGGCCCATATGCTAATGCTATTTGTGAAGGGAAGGGTCGCGAGTGCGGCGTACTCCATAACAGGCCGCGCAAAGGTCTTATATAGGAGTAGGCCACACTCGACGGAGACCCTCTTGACTCTCGCTCGAACTGCTCGTAGCAGACCACTTCGACGGCTGCATCTCGACCACACGTCCCGGACATGCAAGCTAAACGCAAGGTGTTTGTCCAAAATGACCCCCAGGTATTTCACTGAATTAGACGTCGGGATCCGGTGCTGCCAGAGCCCGATCGTGGGTTGCGTCAGCTCCACCATCCTTCGGTCTAGGTGACTCTTAAATATTATAAGGGTGGACCTGTCCGGGTTCGGTCGTATTCGCCATTTACGGAACCACTCTTCCAGCTCCCTGCCCCAGCACCTTGCTCGTGCAAGCATGCCCCCTCCGTAACTGGGTTCCGGGCTTACGTCCAGATGGCCGTGTCGTCTGCGTACTGAGCCGTGGTCACTGTTCGTCGTGGTTTTCTGTCTGATGGCATGTCCCAACAGTTTGTGGAAAAGAGCAGGGGAGACAATACGGTGCCTTGAGGCACGCCAACTGTTGGAAGAAATGGTGTTGTGTGTATGTTGCCAACTCTTACCCTAGCAACCCTATTGGAAAGAAAAGTGCTAATGAGCTGTATTAGAGATGACGAGATTCTTGGCATCTTCAACAGCTTATAAAGGAGCCCTTTGTGCCAAACGTGATCAAAAGCCCTTTCTATATCCAGGGCCGCCATGCATTTTCTTTGGTTCATTGCCTCTGCAGCTTGCGTAGTGAGAAGTGCCAGGGGGTCGACTGTGAACCTTCCTGGGTGGAAACCATGCTGGTGTTGCGGCAATACACCGTTGCTTCCGGAG